>SKCR01003739.1:0-167826 GCA_019454045.1 Zanthoxylum bungeanum
TCATGTAATCAATCATATTATTTGTATCTCTGCATTTGTCTATTTGATATGTTCATGAGATGGTATTCAAGCATGATTAGGCCGTTAGTATGTTACTTGGTTCTTAAGCATGATTTAGCCTATTTAGTTGTTCATTTTCAAGCATGATTAGTCATTTATTTTTCGTTTGGAATTTGCATTATGTTTAGGTTGTTCTTTGTTTTCCGCATTATATGATCGGAGTATGTTCATTAGATTGTTGTGTGCTATTACATATTCGCCGTTATTCCAATTTTCTTTCATGCGTGATTGTACAATTATTATCTACTGGCATGCCTATGATCGAATGTAATATGCTTATGACATTGTATGCTAGCCGTATTTATCGTTATGTATGCAAATTTGGACATAAATTATATGCAAATAGGTTGCATGCAAATTTGGACATAGATTATACGTAAATAGGTTGTATGCAAATCTGGACATAGGTTATATGCAAACTTAGATATGAGCCTTGTACTTATGCATGCGAACTTAGGAGTAAATTATCCTTGGAAATAAATGCTGCTTAGGCTTGGTTGAATTATTGTATAAATCATTTTATTACAAGTGGCATAAGTAAGGGACCATTCCGAACCCAATGGTTTGGGGTCTTCCCTTGCGAGGGGTGAGTGCGGCCTTAAATATTTGTCTCGGTTCACACCGGGTGGCGACTCCATCATTCTCTGGTTTAGTCCCCAGCGGGCTACTCCGTACTCCCAATTGGGCCGTGAGCCCGGAACAGCATGCGTCTCCCAGTTTCTGTGTCCCACAGTCTGGCGACTCCATTGGGGATATGGAATCGGCCCCGAAATAATGTCTTTTAATATTAGGATTTGTGCTTTAATTGACCGTGTCTACTGTGGGTTAAAAGGGGTTTAATCAAAGGCACTTTTTAAAACTGGGTAATGGTTTGGTGTCTTCCCTCATTCACTACATTTCTATAAGGAAAAGCTGTGAAGACACCTAGATAATCATTTACTTGTAGCCTATTGTGATGGACTAATTTGGAGGACTCGTTGTTTATTCATGTCACTAAGCGATAAGAGCCTAAGAGGCTTGGGTACTTAAGAGAGCCTCGCTCCACCCTCCCTCTGGGGAATCTACAACGGGAAATCCATCTGACAGTCTGTCACACACCATAACTCGTTGGCACGTACTGTAGGTATAAAAAAAGTGCGCTCACTTGGTCGCTCGAACCCTTGAGTGGGGAGACCTAGTGTTGGGAAATCCTTCGCCAGCAAGAGTCTTTGTCTACACTCCCGCAAACCCACATGTAGACTGGGGTTGTATGGCCTATAGCAACTATTTCCTTGTGCTTGTGGACCATCCTCATTTGGATGCAGTTGGACTTCTTGCCATGAGATGTGAACTTGTTGGGCCATTTAAACTGGGGCGAGTTCACTCCTATGACAGTTAGCCCAAAGCTTTAGTAATAATGATGGGCCGATTTGTGTGAAAATCTTAATGAGATGATATATTCCTTGTATCGCATGCATCTCATTCATCTCATGCATACATATATCCTGTTAATACCCTCTATGTCTATAAAAGACATCGTGAATTCCTGTTGGGTTAAGAAAGAGGGAAGACTCACTAAAAGACCGGTAACAGATATGAGTACATCTGATAACGAGGTATCCCGGATAGATCAGTTGGAAAACGGTTTCGCCAAGATTACCGAACAGTTGCAAGCCTTGACTACTGCCATGGAAAATATGGTTGTGCCCCGTGCTGGGGGAAACTCTGAGAATGTAAGACGTGAGGAGCCTCCGATAGGTTGGGGGATGACATCCCCGCTTTTGATAATGATATGGTCGAATATGATGCGGAGAGAATAGTAGGGTCTCAGGCCGAGATACAGAAACTCTGTGATCAGGTAGAGTCAGTTACCCGTAAGATGAAGGGTAAGGACGAAGACTTACTTGACTATGAGGCGATGACCTTTGAGGAACAGCTGCCGGCTCAGTTTAAAATGCCCGATATGGCCAAGTTCAATGGGAATGGGGACCCGAGGGTCAATTTCTGACAATATGTGTCAGTTATGAGTTCAGTGGGCCTGACACAGCGCCAAGTTCAGAAGATGTTTGGGATGTCACTTGAGGGGGCACCCGTAGTGTGGTACCATAGCCTTGAAAGAAAGGTTAAGGAAGATTGGAGGGAATTGGCAGATGCATTTCTGAAACAGTATGTTACAGACTTGAAGATTGATTTGTCACTCCGTGATTTGGAGAACACTAAGCAGAAGCCGGAAGAAAGCTTCAAGGAGTATGTAGACCGCTCGAGAAGCCAGCTTCTGAAGATGCAGACTCGGCCCTCAGAGAAGGATCAAATCAAAATGATCATCAAGGGCACTAAGCCCTCCATTTATGGCAAGTTGAGGAGAATGACCTCCATGATTGCAGATTTTCGACAGTTGAGGGAAACTGTCATGGATATAGAAGAAGAAGAAGCTGAGAACAGAAAGTTCTATGGCCAGAATATGAGGACTTTTGGGGGGCATTCTGAGACCAAGCCCGCTGCTGCCGAAGTCGCTGCCATCAAAAACAGGCGATTCTCCAACCTTGGTAGACCTTTGTCGAAGGTATTTGAAAAGTTGAAGGGACAAGGACTATTAAAACCCTTAGAGCCTAAACCACTTCCAGATCCGATACCACCCAACCTTGACCTAAGCCTGTATTGTCACTTCCATCAGAGGAAAGGCCACGAAACTGACAACTGTACCCGCCTTAGGCATGAAATCCAAAACCTCATTGATGCCCATAAAATACCTGTTCCTGAGAAAGAACAACCCAGCATACATCGGAACCCCCTACCAAATTACCACTCCGTTCCACCACCCACCTATATGATCAACTCTGGCCTACCCGAAAGCTTCATCCTCCAAGCTCTCAACCACCCAGCTTCTTCCATGAGGATAAATGATGACATCAGTAAGGAACCATAGGCCAAGGCAGAAGGCAATGAAACTATTCTTTCTGGTTTATTTTCTGCATTTTTAATAAAGACATCGACTTCGTCTACTTGTTTTGAACTTTTTCCTGAATAATGATAAAGACATCAATTTCGCCTACTTGTCTAAGTCCTTTCAACCTGCATGACATGAGTATATTTGACAAAAGCATTCAACCCTGATACCATGATATTTAGCGACACTCAGAACACGGGAGATTCCCAAAAGAAGCAAGCAGAAAAGATAGAATAACCGTTCAGTAATAGGAAATGGGGCAGTGAGGCTGTTAGACTTGGAAGGAAATGAGTTCACCAAGCCGATCAATGTGGATAGATTGAAACAGTACTTTCCCTAAGAAGAGAAGAATGGTCATCAAGGGAATTGGTGGAAGACCTAACCCAACGGGATGGGAAACTCATTCACGCATGCATGTATACACATAACATATTTTGCATTCCTTTTTGTGTTTTGTGTTTGTTTTGTGTTCACAGGTTTTGAAGAAGAAAGAGAGAAAGCGGCAAATGAAAGCCAATCAGAAGCATCAATATGACATCAACGGTTTGGGGACGAGTCCCAGGGTTGAGGCCCATATTAGTATCAGTCTGGGGGCGAGGCCCATATCAGTATTAGTTTGGGGCGAGGCCCATATCAGTATCAGTTTGGGGCGAGGCCCATATCAGTATCGGTTTGGGGCGAGGCCCATATCAGTATCGGTTTGGGGCGAGGCCCATATCAGTATCAGTTTGGGGTGAGGCCCATATCAGTATCAGTCTGGGGGCGAGGCCCATATCAGTATCAGTCTGGGGGCGAGGCCCATATCAATATTAGTGTGGGGGCGAGGCCCATATCATTATCAGTTTGGGGCGAGGCCCATATCAGTATCAGTCTGGGGGATCAGTATTAGTTTGGGGCTAGGCCCATATCAGTATCAGTCTGGGGGCGAGGCCCATATCAGTATCAGTCTGGGGGCGAGGCCCATATCAGTATCAGTTGGGGGAGGCCCATATCAGTATCAGTCTGGGGGCGAGGCCTATATCAGTATCAGTTTGGGGCGAGGCCCATATCAGTATCAGTTTGGGGCGAGGCCCATATCAGTATCAGTTTGGGGAGGCCCATATCAGTATCAGTATGGGGGCGAGGCCCATATCAATATCTGTTTGGGGGTCGAGACCCGCATCAATATCTGTTTGGGGATGAGTCCCAGGGCTGAGGCCCATATCAGTATTAGTTTAGGTATGAGTCTCGAAGGTCGAGGCCCATAGCACTATCAGTTTGGGGGCGAGGCCCACATCAGTGTCAGTTTAGGGGCGAGGCCCACATCGGTATCGGTTGGGGGCGAGGCCCACATCAGCATCATGCATCGATGCATACATACATACATATCACATAGATACAATTCTTATTTTGTTCGCAAGATTGTAGCGGTAAAGACCATCTCATCAAGTAACGATTCAAAAATGAGCCACCTCTCATCAAGCAACAGATGCCGAAAATGGCGCTCCAAAATGGAGCACACACAATAGATGCCGAAAATGGCGCTCCAAAATGGAGCACACACAACAAATGTCGAAAATGGCGCTCCAAAATGGAGCACACACAACAGATGCCGAAAATGGCGCTCCAAAAATAGAGCACGGTTCGGGAATGAACCAAGGGTCACAGCACCTCACCACCAAATCAACTCAACTCAACACATGGCAAGTCAAGTGGCAGCTGGCGAGCCAGGTAAGTAAAAATGCATTGCATAACTTTGATAGGATTGTCACTGTTACACATTACACAAGTCCCATTAAAGTGGGGGCGACTGTAGGCACTGCATTTTTGCATATAAGTCCCTATGATGAGTCTCATTTGGAGACACTACCTTTTAAGTCACGGAAGTCACGGGAAACAGACGTCGGAAGGGGAAATTCAGAATAAGCATGTCATCAGATTCATTTCACAAGTTCACTGTTTTCGTTCGTGCTGCATTCGTGACCACGTTCGAACATCAAGCAGATTGCGGGCGTTCGTGTAGCATTCGAATCGGCGTTCGAACGGTGTCAGTATTTCTGATTTTGCTGCTAGCCTCACACCTAAGCCCAATTATCCCACCAAAGGCCATAAAACACATCCCAATTAATTAAATACATATTTAACACATGGAAAATTGAATAAAATCTAAAAATCATATACCAAATTAAAATAAAATCATGCCTAATTAAAATCAATCAAATATATCTCTTCCTAACTAAAATAATTTCATGCCTAAAACAAAACAAATTAAATATATGAACTTCCTAATTAACCAAATTTTGTCCCCCCAATCAATCATTGGTTTTCCTTACATAACACCAAACCATATCCTTCTTTAATGCACCAAATCCCTTCCTTGTCAAGCAAGGATTCACCCATCCCCTTTGTCTATAAAAGAAACCCAAAACCAACACTCCCCTCGGGTCATTCACGCACATACAGAAAAAAAAAACCTTAGCATTCCCGCCTAATACACTTAAGAAAGCAACAAAGAATTTTCTCTCCTCCTCCTCCCTCCATCACCGAGAAACATCACCCCTAAACAGCCTATTGCCGAGACCAAAACAGCAGCCCCATATAATCCCCTTACACTACCGAAAATCATAGCCCCATACAGCCCTAAACTACCGAAAATCACAGCCCCTAAATCCCCAAAACAGTAACTAAAAACTGCACTCTAATATCACCTAAAATAGTAAGAATACAGCAGTTAAAAAAACAGCAGAACAGTAGTGAAATGGATGGAAAACAGCAGCCCGAACAGCGAAGCAGCAAAGGGAAATGTTGAACCAGTGAACCGGAGGAGTTGCGGAGCATCCACCCTTCCGACGACCGCGTACGGTACTTCCGAGAGTCGACATAAAAGGTTAGACCTGAGGGCACTCTTCGTATTTATTTTTATTCATCTTTTAATCGTTTTAGTTATTTATTTCGTATGAGAGTCGTTCATGGATGCATGTTGTGGCTTTGAATAAAATGGAAAATGTGTCGCCTCTTGTGGTATATAGGATGGAAACCCAGACATAAATTCTGTAGCCGAATCCGAATGGACGGTAGTGCGGTCTGTACTTGGGATACAACTCCACGTACCACTTGAGCAAACGGCGCATATTTTGTTTTATGTTGTTTGATTCGTTTATTATCCGTTATTTAAATTCTGCATGTTATTTGTTTGTGTAATGATGAGATAAAGCGTATGGGCTTAGTAAGTTGGATTAAAGGTCCTTTGTTTCGAGGGGTTAAAATCCTTTACCACGATGCTTTACCGCACCGGATGACGTATATTCGGTTGAATGTAAGATGTGTTCAATCGGGTATACAAAGTCCGATATCATTGTCTTTATTTTTATATGCATTATGTCATTAGCGCATGGGCTTAGTAAGTTGGATTAAAGGTCCTCCGCTTCGAGGGGTTAAAATCTTTACCACGATGCTTTACCGCGCTGGATGACGTATATTCGGTTGAATGTAAGATGTGTTCAATCGGGTATACAAAGTCCGATATAGTTGTCTTTATTTTTATATGCATTATGTCATTAGCGCATGGGCTTAGTAAGTTGGATTAAAGATCCTCCATTTCGAGGGGTTAAAATCCTTTACCACGATGCTTCGCCGCGCCGGATGACACGTATGTTCGGTTGAATGTAAGATGTGTTCAATCGGGTATACAAAGTCTGATATCGTTGTCTTTATTTTTATGTGCATTATGTTATTAGCGCATGAGCTTAGTAAGTTTGATTAAAGGTCCTCTATGTCAAGGGGTTAAAATCCTTTACCACGATGCTTTGCCACGCCTTGTAGCCCGTTATTATTTATTAAGGGTCATCTATTCATCCGTTCACGTATGTATCATGTTGTTTACTGCCTTTTTTGAGGTCACTGCTGAAACCCCGTTCGAACGCGTTTCAGAACGCCGCACGAATGCATGTTTTCTTTCTCAGTTCGTTCAAACGCGTTTACGAACGCTATATGAACGTGAACCTTCTGTTTACCGTTGGAACATGTTTACTAACGCTACGTAAACGCGCACATATTTCCTTTTTTTATTCATGCATCAGGTCCGGTCCCATTCGAACGCGTTCTCAATCGCTATACGAACGCGAACCTTCTGTTTACCGTTCGAACGCGTTTACGAACGCTACACGAACACGTATACACTGAACTGAGTCCTTTTCATCACATGTCATGCATAATTATTTCTTAGGTGATTTCTCTTGTATCATGTAATCAATCATATTATTTGTATCTCTGCATTTGTCTATTTGATGTGTTCATGAGATGGTATTCAAGCATGATTAGGCCGTTAGTATGTTACTTGGTTCTTAAGCATGATTTAGCCTATTTAGTTGTTCATTTTCAAGCATGATTAGTCATTTATTTTGCGTTTGGAATTTGCATTATGTTTAGGTTGTTCTTTGTTTTTCGCATTATATGATCGGAGTATGTTCATGAGATTGTCGTGTGCTATTGCATGTTCGCCGTTATTCCAATTTGCTTTCATGCGTGATTGTACAATTATTATCTACTGGCATGCCTATGATCGAACGTAATATACTTATGACATTGTATGCTAGCCGTATTTATCGTTATGTACGCAAATTTGGACATAGATTATATGCAAATAGGTCGCATGTAAATTTGGACATAGATTATACACAAATAGGTTGTATGCAAATTTGGACATAGGTTATATGCAAACTTACATATGAGCCTTGTACTTATGCATGCGAACTTAGGAGTAAATTATCCTTGGAAAAATGCTGCTTAGGCTTGGTTGAATTATTGCACAAATCATTTTATTACAAGTGGCATAAGTTATGGACCATTCCGAACCCAATGGTTTGAGGTCTTCCCTTGCGAGGGGTGAGTGCGGCCTTAAATCTTTGTCCAGGTTCACACCGGGTGGTGACTCCATCATTCTCCGGTTTAGTCCCCCGCGGGCTACTCCGTACTACCAACCGGGCCGCGAGCCCGGAACAGCATGCGTCGCCCAATTTCTGTGTCGCACAGCCCCCATACGTCAAGTTTTTCAGTTACAGGTCAGTTCTCAGATACCAGATTTTCAGAAAATAGTTTTCAGAAATCAGAGTTTAGAAAACTGTTTTCAGAAACCAGACTTTCAAAAACAGATTTTTGAAAGAGAAATTTTATTAAAGAGGTTTCAAGCGAAGTTTTCAGAAAGAAATTTTTCCTATAAATTATTTCGTTGAAAGCTTGTTTTAGAACCAAATGATTTTATTTTAGTATTTCAGTTTTTTGTCCACTCACTTAGATCGAATAACGATCTAACCCCTCCACTCCCAGTTTTCTGTGGTTGCAGGTATTCTCGGAGGACAAGCTCGGGAGGACGGATACTGATGCAGTCACTTGGGTATGGAGTCCATCAGTCCAATTCAGAGAGAGAATGAAAGAGTCCAGTTATAGTCAAATGAAAGTTATGTAGTAGTCTTGTGTTTTAAGAAAGACATTGTTAAAGTGTATTATTAAGATTTCATTTGTAGATATTGAGTTTATGCGTCATATTTTGCTTGGGCTACGGTCCCATATTAATAAAGAAATGAATATTAGTATATATTCATGATTAGAGAGTCTGAGGCTTATGGAGTTAGTACGGTCTATCCCATGCCGGTAACATCTCCCGAATCGGGGATGTTACACAAAGGTTTTGGGATGATTCCCAAAACTTGACTACCTCCTTCCTGTACGGCCCTTGAAACGCACCCCCATTAGTCTAAGATTGCCACCGCCATATACTAGTTGCATATTCCTCTCAGCTATGACTCTACCCAATTCCTATGTTGCCTCAATAAATTCTGGCTAAGAACCAACACTAGTACCGCAAAACACACATATGTTTACACCTCGTCTTTTTGAAGTTGCTTCCATTTTTTTTATGTATTTTTTTCTCAAATCTGGATGTCTTCAAGAGTGCAATGACGAGCTGAATTTATAGAACCTGAAAAAGGGTGAGTAATAATAGCACTAGTACCTGCCAAATGACAATTATTAACTAAACAATAAAATATTATCGTGAAAGTTAAAAAGTCTAGATCCTGTCGGAGAAAATAAAAGAAAATAACAAAAAAAATCACAATTATTAGTTAAGGACAAAGAGATAATAATATTTGCAAGAAGTAACCACCTGAATGATGTCTATACACCAGAGACAAGCTTCCCATCCAATTTTCTTATAAATTGGCAAACATGGTCTTTTAAAGTCAGATTCCCGAGACTTAATTGTTGCCTTTCTTTTCAAAATTGTGTATGTAACATGCAAATTGCGTGATACACATATCCACTTGGATGCGTCTCAAGAGTCAATAATATGTCATCTAAAGACTCATTACTCAGGCCATCCCTAATAAATTTTATTTTATTTTCGCGGTTATCAGACACCATTCCTAAAGAACGACAATGAGTATTATATGTCATGCGTGCACATTTATAGAAAACAACTAATCTTTTAACTCTTCTTTTCTTTGCATATGTGTTCTTCCTAAATAGACATAAATGAAACAAAAGAGTCAAATGACTCACCTGCCAATCAGACTCGTGCTTCAATAATCCAACGAATGTCATTAGGAATACCTTTGATCATCAGAAGTCTAATTCATTCCATGCAAGCTTTGTAGACTTTCATCAGAGAGTTTTGAGGGAGAGAATGAAATTGCTTGTGAAGATTTGCGAGAAGTTCTTCCATTATGTCTGTGACTTTACCTACAAAAATTAAACACACAAAAATAAAACACACCAAATCTCAATATATACACAAATTGCATGTGTTGCCTCCCTGCTAGCGCTAAGTTTAACGTAGTCAGCTAGACATGACTGCCCGAACGTTAGGTTTGATCTGAAAGTGTGACACTTTCTTTTTGTCGCTCAAATTATTCTCCCCAGTAGTGTTTGACACACTTGCTATTAACTTTGAATATTTTATTAGAGTTGGGATCATGTAACTCAACAGCTCTATCTGGTAAAACTTGGGTGATTAAGAATGGACCTGACCACCGTGATTTTAACTTCACAGGGACAAGTTTCAACCTTGATTTGCTGAACAATACCCGCTGCCCCGTTCCAGTTGTATGCATACACAACTTCTCATCATGTCTCTTTTAGCCTTTTTTTGTACAGTTTGACATTCTCAAAAGGTTGTATTTGAAATTCCTCCAATTTATTGAGTTGGTGGAACCGTTTCTCTTCTGTTGCTTGTAGATCAAGATTTAACTTCTTCAGTGCGCAATACGCTTTATCTTCAAGCTCCATCGACAGATGACATGCTTTAAGTGTGTCAGTGAGACTTTTCATTGCATCGGAGTTCTGGATGGTGCTATCTATCACATCAAGTCTGAAATATTCCTCATTCTTTTCGTCATCCGAGAAATTCATGGCTTTGAAAACATTGAATGTTACTTCTTGGTCCTGAACCCTCATTGTTAGTTCACCTTTTTGTACATCAATAATAGTTCGATCTGTAGCCAAGAATGGTCTCTCGAGGATGATGGGTACGTCTTCGTCTTCCTCCATGTCAAGGACAATAAAATCTACTGGAAAAATGAATTTGTCGACTTTGACATGTACATCTTCAACTACACCTCTCGGAAATGTGAGTGTTCTATCAGCAAGTTGCAAAGAGATTGAGGTGGGCTTTGCTTATCCAATCTGCAGTTTCATGTAAATGGAAAAAGTCATCAAGTTAATACTATCACCTAAATCACACAAAGCCTTACCAAAATTATGTTCTACTATGGTGCAAGGGATAATGAAACTACCAGGATCTTTCAACTTAAGGGGAAGCTTCCTTTGAATGATGGCGCTGCATTCTTCTGTCAATGCTATTGTCTTGTAATCTCACAATCTTCGTTTTCGTGAATTTGATATAGTTGGGCATTTGTTCCAACGCTTCTGCAAATGAAATATTGATATGCAGCTTTTTGAAGATCTCGAGGAATCGAGCAAATTGCTTGTCTAGTTTATTTTTCTGGAGACGCTGTGGAAATAGTGGAGGTGGAGTGAATCTTTCTCGATCATTTGCTTTTGCTTCTCTTTCCTCCATCTGTGGATCTGCTTCGCTGCTTTCTTTTGGAACTTCCTCAGTAGTTGTATTGACTCCAACATCTTTGTTGATTTCAGTACCGCTTTTCAAAGTGATGACATGACATTGCTCCTTCCCCATGTTCCTTGGATTTGGTTTTGTGTTGCTAGGAAGGGTACCTTGCTGTCTGTAACTCTGAGCATTGGTCAGTTGTCCCAATTGATTTTCCAGTGCCTTTATAGAAGCTGGTTGGCTTTGATTGAATGCTGCTTGGGCTTGAAACATAGCATCGTATTTGGCTTCTTGCTTTTTGAACATCTCTGCAAGCAATTCTTTTATTTCTGGTTCTTTTTCATACTCTTGGCTTTTGTTTTGCTGTTGGAATCCGGGTGGTGGATTGTTCCTTTCCCCTGAATTGTTGCTCCATGCGAAATTGGGATGATTCCTCCACCCTCGATTGTAGGTGTTGGAATATGTATTGTTTTCATGTATGTTGAAATTGCTGACATTGTTCACTGTTTCATCATGTTGGTTTACCTCTGGTGCTCCTCCATATGGTAAACTTATGGAACCGGCGATGTTCACAAATTTCGTGCTAAGTGTTTCCATGAGTTTGCACATCTGATCCAGCTTGGCATTCATTGCTGTGTTAGCTCCAACTTCGTAAATTCCTGTAATTCGTTGTATCGTGCTCCTTTTTTTTTGCCATAAAGAATTGTTGTTGGCCATTTCTTCAATTAAGTCTCAGGCCTAATCTTCTCCATTTGCCATTAAAGCTCCTCCAGCAGCAGCATCTATTGTGGTTCTCATTAGTCCAAAAAGTCCATTGTAGAAGGTTTGGACTTGTAGCCACTTTGCAATCTCATGGTAAAGACATTTTCTAAGAATTCCTTGTATCTTTCCCAAGCTTCGCAGAGGGATTCTGAGTCATGTTGTAAAAAGGATGTAATGTCATTCCTCAGCTTTGCAGTTCTGGCTGGGAAAAAGTACTTTGCAAGGAATTGGGTGGCTAGAGTGTTCCAAGTTGTGATGGAACTTGCTGGTAGTGAATGTAGTCAAGCCTTAGCTCTGTCTTTCAAAGAATATGGAAATACACGTAGTCTCATTGCTTCTTCTGCCACTCGGTTGTAATTGAATGTGTCATAAACTTCCAGGAAGTTGCTGATGTGGGCATTTGGATCTTCAGTTTCATTCCCCCCAAACTGAACTGACTACTGTATCATCTAGATGCATGTTTTGATGTCACACGCATTTGCTGGTAAGGGAGGAAGTATAATGCATGATATGAAGCTGTCAATCACCGGAATAGTTCTGTCTCGAATGGTAATTGGTGGTGCAACCTCCAAAGGTTTAGATTCTTGATTGTTCATGTTGATCAGTGCTTCTTGGCCTTCTCGCCTTTCCCTTCTAAATTGTTTGATGGTTCTTTCAATTTCTAGGTCAAGCGGACGAATTTCAAAGCTTTTGGTTTTTCACATGTAGTGACTAAGAACATGAAACACAAGAAAATAAAAAATAAAAACAAATTAGTCACAAGTAAAAGTATCTAACCCCAAAATTAATAATGAAAGATAAATAAGTCACCGGCAACGGCGCCAAAAACTTGATTGGTGTATAAACACACACGTAACGCAAGTGCACTATCGCTCAAGTAGTTTAAAATGTATCGATCCCACAATGACTTAATACTTAGGCTATCAATTTATGAAGCTAAATATTTACAAGTATCTAATAGATTGATTGTTGATTGGATGATGATCTTAAACTAAAGACAAGTAATTAAAACAGTGTGAATGTAAATTAATGGAAAAATCAATATTATAAAACTATCTAGGGTTGTGAATCCTTTCAATATCTTTTAAAGATGAAGTGATTATCTCATGTTTGTGCAATATATCGATTTACTAACCTGGAACACGAAAATATACAAAAGCCTATGTCGATGGTCAGATGCAAACACCCAAAGTAATCCAATTAATCATATGTCTATGTTAACCAAATTACCTGAATTCATTAAGATTAAGTTCCAATTGTGGTTACCCCTACCCGACAGGTATATGTCTATCCTAGAATGAAATCTACCTAAGGATCATTTGCCCTAAGGTGAGATCGTGAGCTATTGAGTTTAAGGCTGAAACCTAAAATCCCTTCGCCAAGTTCATTTTAAATTTACCAAAGCAATCTTATTAGTGGCCAACTAACAAGAAGCATTAAGCTTAAGACTCAATAAATAAACATTTATATTACTAGACATAAAATAATCAACTTTATAGACCGATGGTATTAGAATTCATCACACCCCTAGATAATATGTTTAGTTACCAAAACATGCCTAAAATTACAAAATGCATAGTTAAACATAATAACATAACAGAAAATTAAAAAGTAAATAAAATTACAACAATAAAAGAAATGCTGGAGCTAGAGGTTTCACTTTTAATACTTCAAATATAGATTACTCCCTTATCAATTAATCATTTCTTGAATTAATTATATTAAAACCGACCATATAGACGGTGAATGTCATTTGTCCAAAGTCCAACCGACCATATAGGTGGTAACAAAATCATATAAACCGACCATGTAGGCGGTAACAAGGTTAGCACCTAAAATAGAAAGTGTTTTGCATGTTTATTTAAGTTTTCTTGTATTTTCTCTTTATTTATTTATTTAATAAATTTTTGTGTGTTTTTAATTACATCATGAGTAGGTAATCTATTTTATTTTACTTTTTTTTTTTGAAAATGACTTTAATAATTACATATAACATATTTTCGGAATTTTTATCAATTTTGATAATGAAAAATTCAGAATTCGAAAATCTTATAAACTTCAAAGTTGTAGATCTTTGAGTCTTCTTTAATCTGGAATTTGAATCACCTCAATTCGATATCAGAATAAAAAGTTATGGCCAAAATACGACAATTACGCAAAGTTGAAATTTTCGAAATTGTACTTCGTTAAAACGTCATTTCAAGTTTCCAATCTCCAAAATCAAAATGTCAAGTCCAGTTTTTGCCCTTATTTGTTCCACATTTCGTTCTGATTGATTCCATTAAGTCCCGATTTTATTTTATCTGCAAAATAAACTAAAAACACATCAAAACGTTCTGATTGATATATTTTCCGCTCATCATGCACCATGAACACAAACTCAGTGGAAGGTTTCGTTCGAATGGGAAGATGAACGTACGCACGGGAACCATTTGTCAAGTTTCGCTTGAACCCAAACATTAACGTGACACTAACGCCATTCGTTTGAACGTATAAACGAACGCAGCACGAACGCAAATTTGATTCCTTCATGCTCAGTCTGCCAAATACCAGTCCAATTATTCTAAGTTCTTCGAGACTTATTACAACTCAATTGAACTTATCTTGTTACGGATATTATCAACAAATATGTAACTAACATGGTAAATTCCCATTTAGAATTGGACTAAATTGATAGTTTATTTCATATATTTTGATATATGCTTCAAAGAGTCCAAGTCACTCCTATATTCTACAGTTAGTTCCGTTGGAGTTCAAAAATTACTATTTTTGAATTTTTTTCGTACACCGATATCTTCTATAAGTAAAAAATCGAACGATATTTCTATAAAATCGAACTAATGACAAAGCGTTTTGAGATATTTTTAAAGTGGATCGAAAGGAATGCAAATTCCATAAACCATCCTACTATCAATTCAATAGTAAATTTCTCATACAAGAAAGATAAAAGAAATAAGAAACAAGAAGAATCAAATCAGTACCTGATCAATTTCCCATTTGGAATCACTACAACTGCAATTAAAGACCTTACCATGAACAATAATACCCTTCAATTCATTCTGCAAGAACCTCAATCTCCCATTCAAATCACCTCCAAAACAAGACCTTTCACCAACAATCCTCACCATATCAGGCGATAATTCTGGCTTCAAAGCCCCAAAAACCACCCAAGAAAACCCACAGCAAAACACAAGCTCAAAACCAAAACCAACTTCGAAAAAACACCCCAAAAACGAAAACCATTATAAGTCTCTTTCCTCTCCATCTCCATCTCCTTCACATTGACATTCACATTCAATCTTGCAGTTGATTTCAAAGCAGGGGAGTCCATTATTTTGCAAGTAGTCGATCTGGGTGTTGACACAACGGAGGCATGATCGAAGGATATTGGAGTGCTTTCCACGTTGTTGTTAGGTCTAGAGGCGGAGAGTTTTTTGAGTGAGCTGAAGGGCATGAGATCAAGAGTGGCATTGATGCTGGCTAAGCAAATTTCACAGTTGCAATTTGCATCTTTTTTGCATCCGGGTAGTAGCAGCTGCCTCGGGCTTCGCTTGGATTCTCTTCCATGGTGATAATGGTGGCGCTTGACTTTAATGAAGATGATGATGATGGTGTTAGTGATTTCATGGCTTTTGCTTTTGAGTTTGTTTTATTGAATGAAAAATTAGTATTTAGTTGTTAGGCTTTGTGGCAGGGGAACAGGATTTTGAAATTTGAAAATCCAACGGTCGGATGGTCAGGTAAGCTAAAAGAGGAAATGACTGAAATAGCCCCACTTCATTTTTGTGTTGTATAAAAAAAGATGTAAAGCTTATACATTCCAAAATTTGTTAACATATAATTTTTGTAACGCCCTTAAAAAAACAAAATTATTGAACCCTTAAATTTGAACTACTTAATAATTTTGAATGCAAGGATTGTTTAATTAATCTGCAATGTTCTTTAAGCCCGATTTTTCTGTCAATTTCCTAATATGCTTTTTTTTTTTTTTTAATCCATGACACGGTGTTTTTTTTTTTTTTTTTTTTTTGGAAACGATTGAAACCCCGCCACCAAACCACCCATTTTGGGCCGCGGCGCAGGTAAAATCACAGGCTGTCCCAGGCTCTTACAAGAAGTGCACTCTCTGGATTCGAACCCAGAACCTCAAGGTGAGATCCTGGACCCTACACCACCAAGCCAGACCCATTGGGGACCACGGTGTTATCTATTCTATATCTATATTTATTAGGGATGATAACGGGAAGGGGATCGACATCCCCATAACTATCTCAGATAATCATCAATGTCATCGTCCTCTCGTAATTATTTCAGGAGAGGGAATGAGAATCCTAAATGATAAAAGGGATCCTCGAGGGGTCTCAATCCCAAATAATAGTTAATTTTTCTCTTAACATAAATAAGAAATTTAAAAATATTTTGGTTGAATATAAATCCAAAAATATTGATAATATCTAATTATCTATTACATAAAAGATAATATATATATATATATATATATATATATATATATATATATATATATATATATATATGATAATGAAATAATGAAATTCATGTTTCAGTATTTTTATTTGGTATATAACTTAATAAAATTAGGGATCCATCATTAAAAATTGACTATATATATAATTATTTCATTCAAATGTAAATAATAATTTGAATATATTTATTGAAAATTTTATAAATAAATATATTAAAATTTAAAAGGATAAAGGGAGGGGTTGGAGATTTTACATTATCTCCGTAATGTCCATGAATAATAAATGGATAATAATTTTTCTCTGTCCCCGACCCCGACGTTAATTTTTTTTATCACTGATCCCTATCCCAATTGAAGAGGGACCTCGAAGACACTGTCTCAATTAGTGAGGGTCCATGAGAACCCGTCCTCTAGAAAATTTTGCCACCACTTGATATATCTATTCCATAAAATACTCTCTTTTTTTTTTTTTTGGGGATAGGACAATAAGTTATTTTTTTATTTTTATAAATTTGTATTTGAGGTGTGATCCTTATAATTGATTTTTAATATCTATTTTATCAGAAGTTCTATGGGAAATTTAGATGCATAGCCCTCGTTTGTAGATTTAGGTGTACAATAAATCTTACCTTACCTTAAGCTCGGAAATTTATACTTTTGGTAGATCTTTTTAATCTAAAACATTACAATGTCAAAATTAATATCCTTGATAAATAACTAACACTGATGTAAGAGGCGAGCATCAAGCCATGGCATGCCACCATCTCAATATTTTGTGGGGCTTGGACCATCCTAAGTTTTAATTAAAAAATTTAAAATGTTTTTATTATGAACTATTAGGTGAAAAATACATTCAGTGATAAATTATTAAATTGACTCCTGTAATATTTTGAGAACACATATATTTGTGATATTTTTAGACTAAAAATTATCCGTAAATCAAAAATTCTAATGTATGACACTTTTGGCATCATCAAATAAAAAATCTGATTTTGCCACTGCCCATATCCAATCCTCAAAATTATTGCATGGGTTGTTTTCTTTTCTTTTCTTTTTTTTTTTGGCCCATTATATTGCTTTCTTTTTTCCCTTGTATCACCATAAGATTCCATTGACTATTTGTTCTGTTGGTGTAAATAGAATATTAAACTACAATAGGCTCTAAATATTTGAACAAAACTTTCTAGTTATGTTCTTTTTTAAAAAAAAAAAAAAAAAATTTGCTGCATAGAAATATCATCATTACAACTCTGTTAAGGTTGACAAATTAAAGTTTCTGTTTCAGAAAAAGCTTTCAAGTATTTTGTACCATCACAAGCATGGAGGAATCTCATCCCCTATTAATGGTGTCAAAATTAACCTAACACATAGTTCATAGAATATTCAAAAGAGGTTAATGACACAATTCCTTCAGCACAAAGGCATCTGATGAATTACAATTGGAACTTAGCCTCATGTACACAATCTCAGAATCTGATTCTTAATGCCCTCACAAAATACACAAGATATATTAGGGTTGTCTAAAATTTTTGGGTCAACCTACTAATCCGATCCGATCCGGATTAGTTTTGAAAATTAATAAATTATTTTCAAGTAAGAATAACCCGCCTTGCATATGAAGGGTCGGATCATTAATTTTAATTTTAAGACTTGACCTTAATTTGCGATGATGAATCAAATAGATTGTTATGAATTTATTCTTATAACTTTCACATCTTGATATTTATCCCATATACTTATTTACTATGTTTAAATTTTGACATTAACTCGTATAAAATAAATCTCTATCTCTGACTCATCGACCTGCTGACCTGATTTTAACTAATCCCCATGTGGGGACATTTTATTTCTTCAACTAATTTTGTGTGCTTTGATCCCTTTTCAATCTGGACTGCAATGATCCCCATTAATGTTATAATAATGGATCATATGGAAACTTAATGCAAATGATGAATCAGATCCTATAATAAAATTTTGCTTTTTCACCCACTACTCATAGTGGGAAAAGAAATCATATTAATAATTTCTAATAATTGATGCTTATGTATAACATAATGTTGATTTAGTCCTGTATATTTAAGTGGGAAGTTGACCAATACTACTGCTTTATTTTTAATATAAGAAAAAAAATAATTGGGACTTGTTCTTGATTTTCTTGATTCTGAAACCAACTCAACCTCCAGCTAACCACTAAAACAAAAAAAAAAAAAAATTGTTTATTCAAGCCACCCTGGATTAAAAATTTTATTTAGACAGAAAAAGTGAAGTCGTATGTAGTAAAGAAAGTCCTCAATATAAAAAGGGTCTGAGAAAAGTCGTAAAAGAAAAAAAGTTAAGTGAGGAGAGAAGAAAATTCCAATTATTTTCTGGGTAAAATCAAGATTTTTCTCAAAAGAATTATTTTCAAAAGAAAAGATGATCACATATGTATTCATTAACTTGTTTGATATAACATCCTCTGTACACAAGAGAAATTAAAAAAACTTAAATAGGAAAGCCATCAAAGGGTAAGTAAAGCTAGCTATATATATTCCTTATAATTTATTTAAAAAGCTCAGTCTCTTATTGTAAATCAATATAATTTTGTGGTTGCTGATCTTGCATACTTCTTAGAAGAAGATGTTGGTGTTGAAGACAAGTCACCTGATCTTCTTCTTAGCATCTGTCTCATGCCATCTGCTACTCTAACTGCAGGATTTGATTTGGATTTGCCACAAAATGACATGTGAGCATTCACAGCTTCTTCAACAGAAGTACCAAATGACTTCCCTCTGTCAACTTCATCTATCACAGCTTCTGAACATAACCCACATAGCCATTTCCCATCAAATTTGCCCTTCACTTCACTTATGTAATCTTGTGTGCAATCCTCTTTTAATCCACAACACTCACACTTCACTGACTCAATCTCCATTACTATGTGTGTGTTAGTGTAAATGAAAAGTGGGATTCTTTTTTCTTTTTTTTTTTTTTTAAATTTTTGGTCACTTGGGATTGATGATGGATTTGTTGTTGGTACAAGCTGAAACTAAGAAAGTGTTTGTGTTTGGAGAGCTTTTATGGTTGATTTGAGCTTAGAATGAAGCAAAGTGCCATAATTTACTCCATGTTCTAAGGGACATAGGGTAGTGGAATTTGAGACAAGCTGGTCTGATGGGGGCCTCTAAAAACCCTGGCTCTTTCTAGTATTTAAAGCCAAATTACTCAATTTCTTTTTGTTTCTTTCTTTTAATTCTTTAATACCATTTTTCATTTGTCATTTGTATTGTTTTGTTGTTAAATGGGTGATATTCCCTAATTTTTTTTAATAAAAAAAATCACCCTACTTTTTTAAAAATAAAAAACCACCCGACTTATTAAATACACCCCATGAAAAACATTAAAATGATAAAATTTTGTAAATCCACCCTTAAATACCAAAAATAATCATATCCATTTAAATATTTATAACGTTTTTCTCTCTTTTTTTCCCCGAATTTATTTAAATTATTAAATTAAATCAATTTTATCATTTCATTAATATAATGTTGTAAATTGTCTACCAAACAGTTCATAATATTTTCATTAGATACAAACATGATGAATTCTTTTAATTTAAATTTACAAAAGTTAAAATGAAACTTAACATATTTTTTCTTCCAAAGTTCTTTCTATGATATTTCTTGTTGTTTTAAATGTGTTGTTAATCAATTTAAACATGCATTGTACAATCAATTTTTTCACTATCATGCAATCAAAATATCAAGCCGAGATGATTTTGTTCTTAAGAACTTATTAGCCCAGCCTCGGTGCTCTACATATTCTTTGTGGGTAACGTTCTCTCAGGATTACTTAGTTGTTTCTTATAGAATGAGCACTCATTTCTCCAAGAATTTGAACAAGGTAAAAATAGTTAAAACTCTCTTGGTTATGAAAACTTTGGACATCCTAATATGCCTAAGACTTGTATGAAAATTTATAAAGAAAATTCAATGAAAAAAATGAGAATCCAAGGCCTTATTTATTGACATGGAAGGTTATCTTTGAAAATGTATGTTGGAGTTCTACGGTCCCGAGGATCGAATAATCAAGCATAAAACATGTATGAATACAATCGAGGAAGTTGCGGAATACTTACATCGAGCAGTTGAGCGATGTGGTGGACAACAAAAATTTCTTTTCTGCTCCTCCAAGGCTCGACAGTGGGCTGATTTGGTGTCCTCCAAATTCGGTTTTGGTCCTCCATGAAAGCTCCAAGCTTTGTGATGAAATCCCATGCTCATGGGTGGGTTTCCCTATCACCTTCGCAAGACCCAAATGTGTGCTAGCACCTTTGATTTTTGCAACAAAAATCAATCTATTTCTTCTCAATGGCTCTCGGCATTTTGGGCAGAAACCAGTAGAAGAACAGCCCTTGTGGGCGTGAGAGAGGGAAGAAAAAATGAGAGAGATGTGTGTTGGTTTTCCAAAAATGTGTATTAGATATTTGTTTTCAAAAAACACTAAACATATACAATTTGCTTTTTCCAAAAAGTCAAGCCATTAAGGCTCCAACCACTCACATCACTATTCACATCACTCAATCAATCAAGTGACAAGTTGTCACATCACTCAAAGTGACTAATGATTTGACGCTTGATGCGATTAGCGATTTGACGCTTGATTTGACTTGCGTGCTGCACTCGAATTCGAAATGCGAATGCGCTCGCAAACAATCCCGGGCTCAGGTTCGCTAATTCCAAATTAATGAATTTTCCGTTGCGACGTAATTAAGCGATTATGCTTAGCGAAATCACTATTCACGTCGCTAACGAATTAATTCTAAATTAACTCGTTCACCCGAATTAAAATCCAAGTTTAATTCGGCGTCGAAATCCAATTTCGTATAATATATCGAATATATTATTTTATCGATTAATTCAAAATTAATCGTTATCTCTCTTTAATTGATATTTTATCACAGATAAAATATCTCCCTAATTAATCCCAGATTAATTTTCTCTCTCGTCTTATTAATCCCAGATTAATGAAGTGCGAGTCATACGTCATCGGTGAATCTTCGGGAAACGACCAATGAGATCCCCGGATATGTTGGCAGTAAATTCGGTCGTCGGACTATCTGAACACGTAAGTACCTAGTACTACGCTTTTACCGATTTACAAGACAAGGTTGGCTTCTAGCAAAGCGCCATGCCTACCCAATTTTCCAGAAACATGCTTACAGGAATAAGCGATCTATATCAGGCGTAGTATACGTAGTATTGCGTATTTCGATCCAGTATCGGATGATCACATACAAGGCCTGGGGCTGGTACAGTGTCTGCCCCGTACGAAGCATATATCAGATCACTAGCAACTAGTCTCTTTATTATCGGATAATCATGACCAAGTCATATTATCCCGATGGTTGCATCCCTTAGAGAACCAGTTTTGTATCCCTGTGCGATCATCATCTCCATATGACTGGAGTGATACTTCCGTCTTGACATCACACACAACACACTACGATTATCAATATACCCAGCAGAGGCGTACACAGAACTTGTTAAAGCCCTGGACGACCAAAACCAAAGTATATTGATTGTCGCAAGTATTAGCGGTGCAAGTCTCAGGTTAAGACCAAATACACCTACCCTGATTTCGGACTTCCATAGACACATAGTCATACTACCAATGGAATTCTGAGGGGGTCTATCCAGAGCGAAACTGTTTCTCGTACCATCGGTAAACACAACCTCCTATTACACTTGCATGAGTATCCTATACCCAAATATATGAGAACTATGATGTTGTGCCCTCACAACTCGCACAAGTGTAATACTAATCTTTTACGCATTATCGATGTCCAATCTCGATAATACTCTGACTAGGGATATTTAATGATTTATCCTTCGTGGGTTGATACTGTCTCATATCATCTCAATCTAGGAACAAATCATAGGGACCTCCTATCATTTATACATCTACATTATCTAATCACAAATGATAAAAGTGCAATCTCCTTTGTCACATAGTTAATTTGTACAACAACACCATGATCTGTACAAATAGTGACGCTATGGGTCATAATTGTCCAACAATCTCCCACTTGGCCTATAGCCAGTCACTCGAGTGTCCTACACCCGAACTATGTACGGTTCGCTCAAACTGCTGAGAAATTACTTTCGTCAGCGGATTTGCATGATTATCATCTGATGCGATTTATTCGATCATCACATCGCTACGATGTATGATCCAAACGAATCAGATGAATATGAAGTATGTATCTGGATCGTTGATGAGACCATTAATTCTTTAGCCTGTGCTGTAGCCTAGCTCAGCTGCTAATCAGAACTATATCTAATCTAATTAGATTTATTATCGACCCAGAAGGCTTCTATTGCTGCCTCAGCTACAGCAATAACCCGCATTTATTGTTTATTCAGTAACAGTATCTTGCTTGGAAGATTTCCAGCTCACTGTTCTGTTATTCAAATTGTATAGTACCGTTTGCGACTTGCAGTCATTTTTATCGATTTGGAAACTTGCTACAGTGATCCCAGTCACTTCAAGTTCTCCATCTCCATAGTATAAGACATTATCCTTAGTTCTCTAAGATACTAACGAATGTTCTTAATATCAATCCAGTGACTATCACTTGGATTGGCCCGATTTTTGAATTAATATGCTCAAAACGTATGAGACATCAGGTCGTGTACATTTTTCAATGTACGAGTTCTCGGAGAGTTTTAACAACTTTTCGATCTATCCCATTAGATCTTTATTCCTAGAATAAAAGTTATTTCCCCAAGAAATCTACGGAGAATTTTCTTGAAAGCCAAGCTTTCGCCGATTATATATTGGGAATATCATTTCCAAGAAATGACATATTATCATTATTTATAGGACATTATTGTCAGTGCGCTCCCACTAACCTCCTTATATACACAAGAATCATTTCATTTTGAATTAAATCATAAACTATTATGATTACATCAAAGCGATAATTCCAAGAATCTAATGCTTGCTTCAATCCAAACATGGATCGAATAACCTGCAAACCTTGTTTGCTAGTTTGTTACGATAAAATCGTGAGGATGTTGTAAACATCCTCCAAAAGGTTTCCGTTTAAGGAAAGCGATTTTGCCGTTAAGCTGTCATATTTCATAAATGAAACATGCAGCATCAGCAAACATTATCCAAATGGATTTACTGTGGCAACAGGTAAAAGGTTTCGTTGTAATAGACACAATGTTGATAACGATACCTTTCCGCTAAAAGCCTAGCTTTATATGTTGTTATGTTTCCATCCATGTATGTCTTCCTTGAAGACTTATATAGTACCAATAGGCACAATGCCTTGCGGTACATCAACTAGTGTCTAAACATAGTTGGTATACATGGAATCCATTTCGGATACATGGCACTTTGCCATAATAGGGAGTCGATACCTTGTATCATTTCCTCATACGTAGTCAGTTGGTATACCTCAAAAGATTGACATCTTTACGAGGTGAGATCAGAAACCCATACCCCAGGTTGTCTTCTGACTCTCTCCGACATACGCGGTTCTTGTGTATTCGAAGATTACTGGTATAGTTTCATCCTTGATGAACTATTTATGTTCCATTAGGATTCAGTGCCTGGAATAGTATTACTCCGATTTTCATCGAGTTTTACTATCCTCCCACTTACCACTGCATATCGGTATTCCTCTTAGGAAAACCGCATGGTGAGCAACAATAAAATTATTCTCTTGTGAGATGTATAAGTATTATACTTATGGTTTCCCTAGGATAACCTACAATTTGGCACTTATCCAATTTGGGTTTTAGTTTGGTATCATCCAAACATATGCCTAGCATTCCCAAATTTTCTGGAATGAGAAACCCGGTTTCTTTCCTGTTCATATCTAATATGAATTCTGTCAAACAGATTTTTATGGAACCTTATTCAAAATAAGTTCTGCACTGTTTAAAGTGTATCCGTTGAAGGAAATGGTAGCTCAGAGCGACTCATGATTAACCTTATCATGTCCAACAAAATTCGGTTACTCAGTTCGGACACCGTCAAAATGACGTGTTCCGGGAGGAGTCCTCATTGAAAGAATACTGTACTCTTTCAAGTATATTAGAAACTTATTGCTTAAGTATTTTCATTACGGTCTTACCGTGACGGTTTAATACTTTAGTCGATCTGTTTGTCTATTTCGTGTCGAAACTTTAAAAGTTTCCTATTTGTGTTCTAAAAGAAACACATAACCACAACGCGATGCCACATTTGTAAAGGTCACGAAATATTCATATCCACCTCTATCCTAGCTAGACATGGGCCCACTTGCTTCACTATGAACTAGGGGTAACGGATCGGTGACATTTATACTTTTACCAAGTAAATAGTGTTATAGGCACTTTGCCTAATAAACTAGATTCGTAGACTTTATTTGAATAGAATCAAATATGTCATAGTACCTACTTTTCAAAAGTGTGGATATACGAGTCTTGTTTAATTGTGTCCCAGACAACAATGCCACAATATGTTTCTTCTGATCAAATCAGTTTGAGCTATTTATTTGTCATGTTATATGTTTGAGATATATTTATATTCAAAATATAAATTCTGTTATTCACATCTAATGTGTTTATCTCAATATCATCTTTATATAATAAAACACTTTAGTGTTCTAGAATATAAAGGCACACCCACATCGGGTTAAACACTGATATAGAGATAATGTTCATAGTCAAACTAGTTACATTATAACAGTTTCCAAATTTAAGTACACACCCGATGGGTAGTTCCTAAACTTAGGTATCTACGATTAAAACAGCGACTTTCGTCCCGTTTCCGATTCGCAGATTAGTCTCGATTGAAGTCAGTATCATGCTCATAGCAGATTCTGAACATCAATGCATATTTATGTACCACACTAAGTATTTAAAATCCAATTTTAATACTAGTTGTGAACATATTTATAACAAACATGTTTGAAGTCAGAGCCTTGCCCTGTCTTCAATTCCTTCATGTCTGCATTATCCAAACTGCAGTCACGCTTCCGCGATCCTGTTTGCCAAATTTAGGTAGACATTTTGGGATATGTCCTTTATCTTCCTAGAATATTATAATGATTTTGTCTTTGCCCTTTTCAACACTCAGAAGCATTCGGCCTAGCCTAGGCATTCTGGAATGTCGAAGTAAGGTGCGACTTGCGCTACTTGCCTTATTGCAAAATTTGACTTTATCTCCATGAGAATAGTCATTAACTCTCCAAGAGTTTAGTATTGCAATATAATACTTCTAAGATCTAAGTATAGACCTATGAAGATCCTTCAATTTCAATATCATACTTTAAGGATCTAACCCTTAGTTCTGACAAAGAAATTAAGGAGTCTACTGCGACAAGCTTAATGGATTAAGCACTAAAGTTATCATCACATGAATCTTCCAAAGATTATGCTCTACTATTTGCTTAACTCCGGGCTTAGGCCTAATATGTTATTTTATCAAATAAAGTAACTTATTAGTTTCCAGGACCATCCTGAAATTTTATTCCCAATTTGAAAATTAAACCATTTAAATACATTTTCCCTTGGATTATGTTTTAAATATCAATCTTTCAATTTTCTTGATTTTAATAGTCCAACTATTTAATCAACGATTTAGGTACTATTGATTATAATGATTATTATAGTCTAACTATATAATCAATTATAATTGAATTGTTTGAATACAATCCAACTGTTTTATTAAAACAACGATTTAAATATTAGTCCAACTAACATTTAATTTAACGACGAAATAATGTGTTTGAGCGCGTATGGCAAGTAATTAAACGAATATTGCAAATTTAATTCTTGCCTCCCACTATTTTTCGGCGAGCCTCTAACCCTCTATCGAGTACTCGGGAAACCGTGTTTTCTAGTGGGCTAGGATCCCGTTAAATGTCACACAATCTTGACTTTGGCCAACGAATTGTATGATAATTAACTAGGTAGATCTCTAAGATCAATTGGATCTCATCCAATTCCTAGATCCAGTAGGGGGACATCCAAGTCCGAAATATATATCTTATATATGCCAATATATCCAATATATTGCCTAACCTTTTTCCTCTGAATCAACTAAGCCTTGGCTTTGGCACAACAAACTTAGTGATCTCAGTTAAGCGCGACCCATTGACCAAGGAAAGCTTCGTAATCAATGTCGATGGACAAGAAATGATCTTGACTTTGGCCAACAAATCACAACTTGGACAAGACACTGATATGGAACAAAGCTCTCGTGATTCAAACACATCCTCGACGGAAAAAGGCATTGACTTTGGCCAACAAACCAATGCCAGTCTTGGATCTTGAGTAAGAATCACTCAATGGAAGGAAAAACGCTTAATATTGAGTGAGGGTTTTTCGCGTGCAAATTGGCAACCAATTTATTATCTTTGTTAAGGTCTCATCATCATACACCCTTAAACATGCATTCTAAATACATAATAAAGCGCGTATAAATAAAATAATAATGATATACGGATGGATACTTAACACATTGATCCTAGATCAAATCTCTCCTTTTCCTCTCTCCCGCTAGCACAAGTATTTGCTTCTACCCGTTACACTACACTTCTAAAGAAACCTCATTTACATTGAGGGGAATAGGTGAGAAGAGAAATACATAGAGTATGGAGGTAATAGGCTGGAGACGCAGGTCAAATTAATAAATTCTAAATTTATTACAACAATTTCTAAAATTGCCCCACCCATCTAATATCCATCTGATATACATTATTCATGCATCGCAACCATGTATTCACACAAGCATGTTATCAATCAATCTAATCGAATTAATTAATCTGATAATTAACGACCATCCAATGTTCAAACAACGATTTGATTTTGCGCGAGTCAAACTCGTTTTGCGAATAAGTACTCAAAGTACGAATTCTTGAATTAAATTAAACTACAAAATTAAATCCAATTTAATATGTATTTAATACTAATTCGCTATTTACTTCCAAATTAAATATTACACTTTATTTGACGAACCTTTACGACTTAAATTCCAAATTTAACTGTTACGGGTCTCAAAGCCTGTTTAACATCCAACGTCAATTTAATTAAAGTTCAATGAGCTTTTAATTAATTTCTTAAGGCGTGGACTTTTGGTCAACTCGGGTCAAACCCAATAACCAAAGTCCAATCAATGAGTAACCCCATAAGCCTAGAAATCAATTTAGGCCCATTAGTCCCAATTAAATTTATTAAGGTCCATTAGTCGCATTTGGACTTTATGGAAGCGGTTTTGGGCCCAATTGGATCCAACCAATTTAGCCTAAACCTAACTTGGTACAACCAAGCCCAATTAGCCCATTTACAACATTTCAAGCCCAAATAATTAAATTACAAAAAATCCAATTTCACAATTTAATTACTCAAAGTGCATTACATAATTAATTACCCAAATCAACATTTCCAAAACACAAATTTGTCTAATTAATCATGCTCATTAGCAACAAAACATGTCCAACACATTTTATCAAAAAATCAAACCCATTCATGCTTATATAGTCTCGGCTTTGGAGGGAATTTTATGTCCAATTCAAATTCAATCCAATTAAATCCAAATCAACATTAAATCCACATTCCCGAAGGATTCTAACTCATCCAATGAATCAAAATCAAAAATCCAAGACAATTTAGGGCATGCTCATTCTCGGCCAAGCTAAGAATTTTGGGCAAAATTGTTTCAAACCATTTTTCTTGAAATTGATCAATTCAATATTCAATTAAACATCATTTAAACATATTCAATCAAAAATTTAACTAAATCATGCTCAAAATCAATTTACCCAATTTTAAGCCATTAATCAAATTTCATGATTTTACTCCCCTCTAATACCATTGTTGTAGTTCTACGGTCCCGAGGATCGAATAATCAAGCATAAAACATGTATGAATACAATCGAGGAAGTTGCGGAATACTTGCATCGAGCGGTTGAGCGATGCGGTGGACAATAAAAATTCTTTTCTGCTCCTCCAAGGCTCGGCAGTGGGCTGATTTGGTGTCCTCCAAATTCGGCTTTGGTCCTCCATGAAAGCTCTAAGCTTTGTGATGAAATCCCATGCTCACGGGTGGGTTTCCCTATCACATTCGCAAGACCCAAATGTGTGCTAGCACCTTTGATTTTTGCCACAAAAATCAGTCTATTTCTTCTCCATGGCTCTCGGTATTTTGGGTAGAAACCAGTAGAAGAACAGCCCTTGTGGGCGTGAGAGAGGGAAGAAAAAATGAGAGAGATGTGTGTTGGTTTTCCAAAAAATTGTATTAGATATTTGTTTTCAAAAAACAAATAAACATATACAATTCGCTTTTTCCAAAAAGTCAAGCCATTAAGGCTCCAACCACTCACATCACTATTCACATCAATCAATCAATCAAGTGACAAGTTGTCACATCACTCAAAGTGACTAATGATTTGACGCTTGATGCGATTAGCGATTTGACGCTTGATTTGACTTGCGTGCCGCACTCGAATTCGAAATGCGAATGCGCTCGCAAACAATCCAGGGCTCGGGTTCGCTAATTCCAAATTAACGAATTTTCCGTTGTGACGTAATTAAGCGATTATGCCTAGCGAAATCACTATTCATGTTGTTAACGAATTAATTCTAAATTAACTCGTTCGCCCGAATTAAAATCCAATTTTAATTCCGCGTCGAAATCCAATTTCGTATAATATATCAAATATATTATTTTATCGATTAATTCAAATTAATCGTTATCTCTCTTTAATTGATATTTTATCCCAGATAAAATATCTCCATAATTAATCCCAGATTAATTTTCTCTCTCATCTTATTAATCCCAGATTAATAAAGTGCGAGTCATACGTCATCGGTGAATCTTCGGGAAGCGACCCATGAGATCCCCGGATATGTTGGCAGTAAATTCGGTTGTCGGACTATCCGAACACGTAAGTACCTAGTACTACGCTTGTACCGATTTACAAGACAAGGTTGGCTTCTAGCAAAGAGCCATGCCTACCCAATTCTCCAGAAACTTGCTTACATGAATAAGCGATCTATATCAGGCGTAGTATACGTAGTATTGTGTATTTCGATCCAGTATCGGATGATCACATGCAAGGCCTGGGGCTGGTACAGTGTCTGCCCCGTACGAAGCATATATCGGATCACTAGCAACTAGTCTCTTTATTATCGAATAATCATGACCAAGTCATATTATCCCGATGGTTGCAACCCTTAGAGAACCAGTTCTGTATCCCTGCGCGATCATCATCTCCATATGACTGGAGTGATACTTCCGTCTTGACATCACACCCAACACACTACGATTCTCAATATACCCAGCAGAGGCGTACACAGAACCTGTTAAAGCCCTGGACGACCAAAACCAAAGTATATTGATTGTCGTAAGTATTAGCGGTGCAAGTCTCAGGTTAAGACCAAATACACCTACCCTGATTTCGGACTTCCATAGACACATAGTCATAATACCAATGGAATTCCGAGGGGGTCTATCCAGAGCGTAGCTGTTTCCCGTACCATCTGTAAACACAACCTCCTATTACACTTGCATGAGTATCCTATACCCAAATACATGAGAACTATGTTGTTGTGCCCTCACAACGCGCATAAGTGTAATACTAGTCTTTTACGCATTATTGATGTCCAATCTCGATAATACTCTGACTTGGGATATTTAATGATTTATCCTTCGTGGATTGAACTGTCTCATATCATCTCAATCCAAGAACAAATCATAGGGACCTCCTATCATTTATACATCTAGGTGGTCTAATCACAAATGATAAAAGTGCAATCTCCTTTGTCACATAGTTAATTTGTACAACAACACCATGATCTGTACAAATAGTGACGCTATGGGTCATAATTGTCCAACAATGTACCCTTATGTCAATAAAGACAATTCCTTAAGGGTTATAACCTCAAGGTGATCCTTTCACCCTAAGGGTTATGTTTTTTCTCTTCAAAAAACATACCATTTCATTTAAACCCAAGAGTTTAAACTTTTCACTTAAGGATTATATCATTTCATTTCCTATATATACATTTATACACCATATTTAGAAAATTTTCCTGCAATCCCGCATAATTTTCTAAATATCAATGCATACACTTAAGAGAGTTTCCGTAAAGTAAAACGATATCGAAATAGGTAGCTTTACTTGGAAAACTAGTGACCCATAGTCTTGAACTGTTCTACCATTGGTGTAAACCAAGACAGTAGCCAACACACAGCTTCACTTTGACCATTTCTCATTCTACAGTTGTGTTCAATTCGATCATGAACCTGACATCATCAAGTACTTTAGGGAATCTAACCTTAAAAATTCTCATAGAAGCGACCTCACTTCTTACTTGAAATAGATGATCTACTATAAAAAAAATGATCTGCCATTACCCCCATTAGGACTTTTATCTTTATATAGTGATCATTAAAAACCTTAGTTTATCCTAACCTTGACAAACAACACTCTTCGTCATTATAGGAATGATAAAGAGTAGAGAACTCTACAGAGCTTGTTGGGAATTACAAAATGTTTTCGTTGTCCCTTTTAAACCTAGATCTTGGGATCTCCAGTCAGCTAGATTGGGTTTCCACAGTGACAGTTCTTAATTTATTGGTTTCAAGCCCATTTCCCTCGATGACTTTTCAACTTGCTCTCTAAGTAAACTTTTAGTAAGTGAATCCGTTAGGTTTTCCTTCGATTTGACATAATCTATTGAAATTATGCCGTTTGAGAGCAGTTGCCTTATGGTATTATGTCTTCGAAGTATATGTCTAGAGTTACCATTATACATTATGTTTTGGGCTCTCCCAATAGCCGATTGACTATCACAATGTATCCTCTAGGAAATTTCGAAGCCATTCTGCTTCTTCCACTACTTTATATAATGATATGAACTCAGATGCCATACATGTTTGCCTCGATGATTTCCATGACGCGGCTGCACCACCAAGTATAAAAATAAATCCACTCATGGATTTGAAATCCACTGTATCAGATACCCAGTTAGCATCACTATATCTCTCTAGAACAACATGATATCTTGTCTAATGCAGATCATATTTTGAAATTTCTCTCATATACCTCAAAACCCTTATTATGGATTTCCAGTGATTATGTCATGGATTACTCGTATATCTACTAAGCCTGTTTAGAACTTGAGCGATATATGGTCGTGTGCAATTTGTGAGATACATCAGACTTCCGATGATTCTCGAATTCTCTAATTGTGATACACTCGAACCAATATTCTTTGATAAGTGAAGAGTTAGGTCTACATGAGTTCTAGCCACGTTTAGATCTCATTAGTTATATTTCTCAAGTATTTTCTCAACATAATAAACTTGAGATAATATGTATCCCTCTGATGTTCTGGAAATCTTAATTCCTAAGATCACATATGCTACTCCTAAATATTTCATATTAACTTTGCTGGTCAATATTTTCTTAGTAGATTGAATTATCTCAAGATTAATATCAATTATCAACATATAGTCTACGTAGACACACACAATGATATACCCATTTTGAGTTGATTTAGTGTATACACATTTATCACACTCATTGATTTTGAACCCATTTGACAATATTTATTTGTCAAATTTCCCATGTCATTATTTAGGTGTTTGTTTTAATCCGTATAAGGATTTTACAAGTTTGCACACCTTGTGTTCTTGTCCAGGAACATTGAAACCCTCTGGTTGTTCCATGTAGATCTCTTCATCCAATTCACCATTTAAGAATGATGTCTTTACATCCATTTGATGTATTTCAAGACCAAATATAACTATTATGGCTATAAGTATTCTTATTGAAGTGATACGGGTCACTGATGAATAGGTATCAAAGGAGTCAAGGTCTTCTTTTTGTCTATAATCTTTTATGACAAGTCTTGCCTTGTACTTATCCATTGATCCATCCGACTTCATCTTCAGTTTGAAAATCGATTTGCAGCCCAACGGCTTACAACCTGGAGGAAGATCAACCAACTTCCAAGTATGGTTTTGAAGGATAGAATCAATCTCACTATTTATAGCCTATTTCCACAAAGGTACCTCCGAAGAAGACATCTCTTCTTTATAACTTTAAGGCTCATTTTCTAATAGTTATGCCAGAAAATCAGGTTCAAATGAATTAGACGTTCTTTATCTTTTGCTACGTCTAGGTTCATTTTCCTCAATATTTTTCTTGTTGATTAGATTCTTGGTTAGTTTGATCATTGCTTGTAGTAGTATCATTTGAGAGGCTCATTTCTTTATTTTTATTTATAAGGAAATGTCTCTTCAAAGAATGTCGTATTTCTTGAATCAATTATCATATTTGGATTTATGTCAGGAATTTTAGACTTATGTATTGTACGGGTCAAATTTGGTCCGAGGGCAATTTCGACCTTTTGCTCCAAGACCACTACTGAATGCACCCCTGAAGCCTCATAATCAAACCCCAAAGACATAATGTCGACCCAGGCTTGATGAGCACCAACACCCGTAACCGAAGGATCATCCAGAGGCCGGCCCATGTAATGCCTAAGTTCATAAACATCATTCATAAACTCAACAGTTGCCAGCCTACAACGGGCAAAACACAATAAAACCCTCCCTCATGAAGTCAACCGTTATCGACGCCCAACGGACAAGCAATCAAAGAGCAGTAAATGCACGCAAAGGCGTGTATATAAGAGAAGAGGGTCCAGAAGAAAGGAGACAGAACTTCTAGCTCTCCTACTCACAGCCTTGAGACATCCTCAAACTCACCACACCACCGACTGATCGCCCTCATGGCACCATACTAAGTTCAAGGTAGCACCTAACCTCGACTTCCCATATTTTACTCCCTTTGCTCACTAACTGACTTGAGCGTCGGAGTGCCCCCGGCACCCACCACACCGGTGGGCAGTACTCCCGCTCACTCTATATCTTTGTTTTGCAGGATCGCAAGTGCCCCATCCTCACGAAATCTCGATTGTAGACCTGGAGCGAAAACCAGCGTCTACAGTTTGGCGCCCACCGTGGGGCCCTAGCGATTCATAGCATGCAAAGATCTCTCCATCTACGATCCTTCCGAACACAATACTCGTATAATGTCACACAACGAGCAAACACCAGATCTCGTGATCACTTAATTAGTCATCCTCCAAGAATAATTACACACATTGGAGCACATTTCTTCAACCTCCCGACAGCCCGAGGCTACGAGTCACCCCAACAATCCTAATAATCTGACCTGACCTTTTAGAAGCATTCAACAATGGGGAAAGCGAAAATCCACCATCAGACGACCATCCACAAAATCACCAAAGAAGAAGCCATATCCCTCCAGTAGATTGATCACAATTAGTCATCTCATCTATGCGAAAGGATAATTAGTTCTCTCCAATCTACCTAAATTCAGTCTACCAATAAGGACAAGCCGAGCCGAGATAGCATCAGACTATGTAGAAGGATCGTTATTAACATCTTACTGCATTTGAAGACTTTCATTTTCATCAGACGTCTTAAATGAATATAAATCTCCTTTTGTACAATATAAAGGTTGTGTCATCTTCTTCAAACAACATGAGAGGATTGTCCTCTCCTACAGGTGTCCCGAAAGCTTACATAAAAGGAGTGTCATCAATTCTAGACTCCACTTGACCATGGTCTCATGGACCTACATCAGGATCAAGGCGCCTCCCTTTAATGGAATTATATTTCCTACTATTTACCTCACGTCATGGAGCGATCTGTCTGATATTATGAGGATATCACAGTCGACGGTACTCGAATGAAGTCTTGGCATGGACATCCCAATCAACATTACCAGCTTGTCACTTGCTAAAGATTCCACTCGACACCCCATATAATGAGCTTTGACACCCGTTTAAGATCTCATCCAACGTGAGATGGAAGAAGACTTAGCTTGATTGAGGTACTACCACTAAATAAAACGTAGCCTAATCGCCTAGATGGTAAAATGGATTGTCAATAAACTTCATACTACCTCGGTTGATTGTTATCTCCCTCAAAGAACATAAGAGGGTAGTCGTTTTCATCAAACGACGAAGAACATTGTTATTCTTCGAACGATGATATGTATGATTTATCATCCCCTCCAGACGACGTACACGTAATATCATCTTCTCCAGACTACATTGGTAGCATGTCGTCTGCTCCATAGGACACGGAAGGTTTGACATCTTCTCCAGTCGACATTAATTGATTGTTACCTATACTCTATATGAAATATATGAATTACCATTAGCTCCAGACTATGTAGAAAATCCTCCATCACATCCAGTAGAATGAAGAATCTCATTGGCCTTAATTAGGTATAGTCGACCTCTATCAAGACTTTAAAATAAAGAGTGGAGAACCACTTGAACCTCCATCAGGTCAGTCTGTAGCCTCTTAAAAACCTTCATAAGGTCTTGTATCTTGTAGAGTGAAACCCTCGTGAAACTTAATCAGGTTCATTCGACCATAGTCTCTTAAGAATTTTATCAGGTTTTAGAGTGATGAGTGGGGACCATGTTGATCCTACATCAGGACCAGTCGACCGTACTAATGAACCCTCATTAGGTCCAGATTTTCATAAAGGTCTTGTAGAGTGGAGACTTCCATAGACATTTATCAGATCTAATGGATTGAAAACGAATCCCCCAATTGGACCTTTATCTTGCACGAAGACTCCACCCAGGTCGTTTACATTGCCAGACAACTAGACTATATCTTAGTCTTCTATCGGTCCACCCATATTTTATCACGTGATCATTCTACGAAATCAGACCCCTACTGACTCGACAGCTCATATCTAGATCACCAAAATAACGCTTCAATGTTTGGACCTTCTATGACTTATGATGTCGGCCAGGTGAGATCCCTAGTTAACATTCCAACTTAGTAAAATTGGCGAAATCCCAAGATTTATCACTGCTTTGTCGACTGAACCAAATCCGCAACACTGAACATGTGTAAAACAATCATGAATTGAGCCAGGCGCCATGTTCATTTTCTTAGTCGACCAAATGTCGATAGATATAATTACCCGATCCTTCCAAAAACAATGTAAGTGAAGCCACTCTACATGCAAGGGACAAATGCCTACAACATGCCTAATGAATCGACCCACTCATGAAATGATAGGTGCAAGTTTTACACGTGAGGAAAATTGATGATGGGCTTCTCATGCACATGGCCCGTCGCAGGGTGTTCGTTTGGGCTGATAGGTGCTGATTTTGGGTCGGTCATGCAAATCGTCGGGCTGAAAACTTTTGCAAGGGCTGAGACCTCAAAACCACTCTATCGCCTGAAGCTCGCAAATCACCAGTGTGGGAATATTGTCCCAAATCTTGTGCATAATTTGGAAATGGACTTGAACTTATCTCGTGGATGGGCTCAGCCGATGGTTTTCTTTTCATTTTCGGTAAATTTTTAAATGAGTCTACACATTTCATGGGCTCTTGGGGGCCTGTCTTACGTTAGCCGTAAGTCATATGGGCTGTCAAGTAGAGCAAATATGCGCTCAAGGGGCGCAAAACTGAGGCTTCTGGATGATTACAATCTGGAAATTGGGCTTAATTGATTCGGCTGATGTTGTCATCTTGAGAAACAAACATTGCACCCTCCATGCAAAATGAGACAAACGACATGCACCCATCAAAGAAAGTGCAACCAAGGATGAATTCGATGAGTGTCCAGCCAGTTGCGTCTTCCATCAGCCTACGAGCATACCTCCACTAACGCATCCAAACAAGACAATACATAAACTTCCGACGTAGTCCGTTAAATAACAACAAACACCATGTAGACTATCACCAAGTCCAGTCGACCTCTTTCAGCTCAGGAACACTAAGGAACGAAGGTCATTTTTTAGAACCGTTAGATCAAGTCGACAGTAGCGTCCTGGACCATCCTTAGGACCAGTCGACAATAGTCTCTTGGACCTTTATTAGGCCTCACAGACTCCTTTGGACTTTCATCAAGTCTAGCAGAATGAGGATAGTCGTGAACCATCATCAGGTTTTTTTTTTTAAAAAAAAGATCTGTTCAGAAGCATTACAAGGTCCAGTATACTGGGGACAATTCGAGAGATAAAAGGATAGCCATTCCCGAATATTATTATGCCCCAGCCGACATGCTCTCCGCATGACAGGTATAAATACTTTCTCCATTTTACATACCATAAATGTAATTTTGAAACTTGCAGGCGAAGTCATGCAGCTCAAGATATGGACATTCTTTTGGTCTACACGATATGTAGCCTCGATTTGGACTCTCTTCGATACCAAACGAGTGAATAACTTTCTGGCCTCATCAAGTCCAGTCGACCGGGGACTTCCCCCATGGACTCATGTCGAGTCAACTGAAGACACGGACTTCCTAAAGTCCATACGACAATGTCGTGTGAAATAATTCATGAACCTTCATCAGGTTCAGTCGACCGGGGACATCCCCCATGGACTCATGTCGAGTCAAATGAAGACATAGACTTCCTACAGTTCATACGACAATGTCATGTGAAACAACTCCTGAACCTTCATCTGGTTCAGTCGACCGGGGACATCCCCCTTAAACTCAAATCGAGTCAAGTTGTAGACATAGAATACACATGTCGCATAATTAATATCTTCCTGATTTTTATCTGGTTCAGTCGACCGGGGACATCCCCCACGGACTCATGTTGAGTCAAGTTGTAGACATGGTTGACACATGTCGTATGAATTATATCTTGAACCTTCGCCAGGTTCAGTCGACAGGGGACATCCCCCTTAAACTCATGTCGAGTCAAGTTGTAGACATGGTTTACACATGTCGTATGAATTATATCCTGAACCATCATCTAGTTCAGTCGACATGAGACATCCCTCTTAGACTCATGTCGAGTCAAGTTGTAGACATGGTTTACACATGTCGTATGAATTATATCCTGAACCAACATCTAGTTCAGTCGACAGAGGACATCTCTCTTAGACTCATGTCGAGTCAAGTTGTAGACATGATTGACACATGTCGTATGAATTATAACTTGAACCTTCGCCAGGTTCAGTCGATAGGGGACATCCCTCTTAAACTCATGTCGAGTCAAGTTGTAGACATGGTTTACACATGTCGTATGAATTATATCCTGAACCATCATCTAGTTCAATCGACAGGGGACATCTCTCTTAGACTCATGTCGAGTCAAGTTGTAGACATGGTTTACACATGTCGTATGAATTATATCCTGAACCATCATCTAGTTCAGTCGACATGGGACATCCCTCTTAGACTCATGTCGAGTCAAGTTGTAGACATGGTTGACACATGTTGTATGAATTATATCTTGAACCTTCGCCAGGTTCCGTCGACAGAGGACATCCCCCTTAAACTCACGTCGAGTCAAGTTGTAGACATGGTTTACACATGTCGTATGAATTATATCTGAACCATCATCTAGTTCAGTTGACATGGGACATCCCTCTTAGACTCATGTCGAGTCAAGTTGTAGACATGGTTTACACATGTCGTATGAATTATATCCTGAACCATCATCTAGTTCAGTCGACAGGGGACATCCCTCTTAGACTCATGTCGAGTCAAGTTGTAGACATGGTTTACACATGTCGTATGAATTATATCCTGAACCATCATCTAGTTCAGTCGACAGGGGACATCTCTCTTAGACTCATGTCGAGTCAAGTTGTAGACATGATTGACACATGTCGTATGAATTATATCTTGAACCTTCGCCAGGTTCAGTCGACAGGGGACATCCCCCTTAAACTCATGTCGAGTCAAGTTGTAGACATGGTTTACACATGTCGTATGAATTATATCCTGAACCATCATCTAGTTCAATCGATAGGGGACATCCCTCTTAGACTCATGTCGAGTCAAGTTGTAGACATGGTTTACACATGTCGTATGAATTATATCCCGAACCATCATCTAGTTCACTCGACATGGGACATCCCTCTTAGACTCATGTCGAGTCAAGTTGTAGACATGGTTTACACATGTCGTATGAATTATATCCTGAACCATCATCTAGTTCAGTCGATAGGGGACATCCCTCTTAGACTCATGTCGAGTCAAGTTGTAGACATGGTTGACACATGTCGTATGAATTATATCTTGAACCTGCGCCAGGTTCAGTCGACAGAGTACATCCCTCTTAAACTCATGTCGAGTCAAGTTGTAGACATGGTTTACACATGTCGTATGAATTATATCCTGAACCATCATCTAATTCAGTCGATATGGGACATCCCTCTTAGACTCATGTCGAGTCAAGTTGTAGACATGGTTTACACATGTCGTATGAATTATATCCTGAACAATCATCTAGTTCAGTCGACATGGGACATCCCTCTTAGACTCATGTCGAGTCAAGTTGTAGACATGGTTGACACATGTCGTATGAATTATATTTTGAACCTTCGCCAGGTTCAGTCGACAGGGGACATCCCCCATGGACTCATGTCGAGTCAAGTTATATACATTGATTATATATGTCAAATGACGTATCCCGAACCTTCATATGGTTTCAGTCGACCGGGGACATCCCCCATGGACTCATGTCGAATCAAATTATAGACATGGATTAACACATGTCGTATGACTTATAACCTGAAACTTCATCTGGCCTGGATGACTGGGTACTTCCCAAATGACACTTGTAGAGTCAAGCTCATAACTTGACATTCGTTTGGTCCAATCGATAGGCAGCATCAATGCCCGAGTACACCTACATAATATGGCTTCGTCCCAGGCGACACATGCGTCAAGTACTCTCCAAGCCAAGGACTCCTTGACTTAGAGAGTAGGGGACAATTTATACGGGTCAAATTTGGTCCGAGGGCAATTTCGACCTTTTGCTCCAAGACCACTACTGAATGCACCTCTGAAGCCTCCTAATCAAACCCCAAAGACATAATGTCGACCCAGGCCTGATGAGCACCAACACCCGTAACCGAATGACCATCCAGAGGCCGGCCCACGTAACGCCTAAGTTCATAAACATCATTCATAAACTCAACAGTTGCCAGCCTACAACGGGCAAAACACAATAAAACCCCCTCTCATGAAGTCAACCGTTATCGACGCCCAACGGAAAAGCAATCAAAGAGCAGTAAATGCACGCAAAGGCGTGTATATAAGAGAAGAGGGTCCAGAAGAATAGAGACGAAACTTCTAGCTCTCCTACTCACAGCCTTGAGACATCTTCAAGCTCACCACACCACCGACTGATCGCCTTCACGGCACCATACTAAGTTCAATGTAGCACCTAACCTCGACTTCCCATCTTTTACTCCCTTTGCTCACTAACTGACTTGAGCGTCGGAGTACCCCCTGCACCACCACACCGGTGGGCAGTACTCCCGCTCACTCTACATCTTGTTTTGCAGGATCGCCAGTGCCCCATCCTCACGAAATCTCGATTGTAGACCTGGAGCGAAAAACACTACTGTTATGAGCATATCTAATGAATATAGAATCAACAGTTTTTGGTCATATCATCTTTTTAGGTTTATGAACTATAACTTTAATGAGACACCCCACACTTTCAAGTATTTATAGGAAAATGCATGATATTTCCACAATTCATATGGTGTATCGTCCAGTCTTTTGTGAGGTAACTTGTTCAGAATGTAGTGGGCCGAAACCAAGGCTTCCCCCATAAGTTTTGGGGTAAACCAGAGCTTGTCAACGTGGCATTTATCATTTCCTTCAATGTTCGGTTTTTGCATTCTGCAATCCCGTTTTGTTGAGGGGAATAAAGAGCAGTAGTTTCTTGAATAATTCTATGATTGGAACAATATTTATCGAATGGTGACACATATTCACCTCTCATATCACTCATTATTCTTTTGATTTTCTTGCCAAGTTGATTTTCAAGTTCATTCTTATAGTGTATAAAGCTCTCAATAGCTTTATCTTTGCTACTTAGCAAATACACATAGCAGAATCTTGTGTTATCATCGATAAAAGTGACAATGTATATTTTACCGTCTCTTGTTTGCACAATATTTATGTCACATATATCGGTGTGTATAAGTTCCAAGGGTTCATAGCTTCGTTCTATAGAATCAAATAATGCTCTATTCATTTTTTGTTTCAACATATGCTTCACATTTATGTTGATTATTAATTATAAATTTAGGTATAAGATCCATGTTTATTAATTTACGCATTGTATCATAATTAACATGCCCCAACCTATCATGCCATATATTTTGTGACTCAATAATATAAGAAGAAGATGTAGCTTTATTATCATTATTTCGACTGACAGTCATTACATTGAACTTGAAAAGACCCTCAATGAGATATCATTTTCGTACATAGACATCATTTTTTGTCCGTGCAAACTTATCAGAAATAAATACAAGCATAAAACCATTTTTGCTAAGGAGTGAACCCGAAATTAAGTTCTTCCGAATATTAGAAACATGAAAAACATTATCCAATGTAAGCTCTTTCCTAGATGTCATCTTCAGAACCATTGTTCCTTATCGTACCACTCTAGAGGTAGATGAGTTTCCCATTGTCAGATGATCGCCACCACCGACCTTCTAATAGGAGGAAAATATTTTACTATCAGCATAAATATGACGAGTAGCCCCCGTGTCTACCTACCATTCTCTCGGATTCCCAACCAAGTTGGCTTCAGTTACAACTACCGAGAGGTTTAACTCTGAGATCTGATCAGTTAACATCTCACCCTCAGTGACATGGGCCTCATTTTTTTCTTGCCTTTGTTCTGAGACTTCTTATTTCTGCAGTCTTTTTCTATGTGACGATTTTCACAACAAAATAACATTTTCCTTTGAACTTCTTTTTTTTACTTAGGAAGAATCAGCTTTACTATTCTTTCTATTTCTCATACCCTTTCCACCCTCGACGATGTTGGTCTTAGACTATATAGTCATGTAGCTAGCCTTCTCAAACTTCCTATTGTCCTATTCGATCCTCAATCGAACTCCAAGATCTTCAAGACTCATATGCTTCTTCTTGTGTTTCAAATAGCTTATGAATTCTTTCCATGATGGAGGTAACTTTTCAATAATTGTGGTAACTTGAAACGTCTCGCAGAGTTTCATTCCCTTATCTAATATTTCATGAATAATCAATAGTAGTTCACCCAACTGAGACATTATCGTCCTTGAATCTACCAATATTTAGTCCAGAAACCTACCCACGATAAATTTCTTATGACCGACATCCTCTGTTTTGCACTTCTTCTCGAGAGATTCCCAGAGGATCTTCGCAGAAGTCATGCATTGGTACGCATTATACAGGGCATTGTCAAGTCCTACCGAGAGGTAGTTCTTGCATAAGAAGTCGCCTTACGACCATGTCTTAACTCACAGTTGCTTGGTTATTTTCGTTTCTCCCTCCACAAGACTCAGATGATCTTCTTTAAGATATTTAGTTAACTACAATATTTTACTCTGCCACTGTTTGAAATTTTATCCACCAAACTTATCCAATTTCTCTCCATGAGCGACTGATACTGTGATATTTCCACTAACCATGTGTAACTGGAAATGAAATAGTAATCAATAAGTCTATTGTTGGACAACTTATGACCCATATCATCACTATTTGTACAGAACATGGTGTTGTTGTACAAATTAACTAAGTGACAAAGGAAATTGCTCTTTTATGATTTGTAATTGGATTACCGGGATATATAAATGATAAAAGTCCATATGATTAGTTCCAGATTAATAAGATATGAGACAATATTAATCCACTAAGGTTTAATCATTAAAACATCCCTAGTCGTAGTATTATCGAGATTGGACATCGATAATGCGGAATAGACTAGTATTGCACTTGTGCGCGTTGTGGGAGCATAACGACATAGTTCTCATATATTTAAGTATTGGATACTTATGCAAGTGTTATAGGAGGTTGTGTTTACCGATGGTACGGAAACAGCTTCGCTCTGGATAGACCCCTCGGAATTCCATTGGTAGTATGACTATGTGTCTATGGAAGTCTGAATCAGGGTAGGTGTATTTGGTCTTAACCTGAGACTTGCATCGCTAATACTTGCGACAATCAATATACTTTAGTTTTGGTTGTCCAGGGCTTTAACAGGTTCTGTGTACGCCTCTTCTGGGTATATTGAGAATCATATTGTATTGGGTGTGATGTCAAGATGGAAGTATCATTTCAGTCATATGGAGATGATGGTCACGTAGGATAAGGAACTGGTACTCTTGTATGCTGCAGCTATCGGGATAATATGACTAGGTTATGTTTATCTGATTATAGAGACTAGTTACCAGAGATCTGATATGTGCTTCATACGGGGCAGACACAATTCCAGCCCCAGGCCTAGCACGTGACATCCGATACTGGATCGCAATACGTAATACTATGTATACTACGCCTGATATAGATTATATATTCCTTTAAGAATATTTCTGGAGAATTCGGTAGACACAGTGCTTTGCTAGAAGCCAACCATGTCTCGTAAATCGGTAAAAACGTAGTACTAGGTACGTACATATTCGGATAGTCTGACGACCAGATTTACTACAAACATATCCAGGGATCTCATGGGTCGCTTCCCGAAGATTCACCGATGCCGTATGACTCAGACATAATTAATCTGGGATTAATTATAAGAGAGAGAAAATTAATATAGGATTAATTGCAGAGAAATTTTATCTGGGATAAAATACTATTTGTAGAGAGAGAACGATTAATTTGGAATTAATCGATAAAATAATATATTCGATATATTAAACGAAATTAGATTTCGACGCGAAATTAAATTGGATTTAATTCGGGCAAACGAGTTAATTTAGAATTAATTCGCTAGCGACGTGAATAATAATTTTGCTAGGAAAAAATATTTAATTAAAATTGATTTAATTACGTCGCAACGAAAAATTCGTTAATTCGAAATTAGCGAACCCGAGCCCGGGATGTATTGCGGGCCCACTCGGATTTTGAATCAAGTGGGGCCCACAAGTCACATCACCTAGTCACTTTAATCAACTTTAAGTTGATGGAATTTGGTGGATGGTTGGAAACTTGTTTTTCACACCAATAGAAAAGTGATGGATGACTTTTACCAAAATCTTGGATTTGGTATATCTTAATTTGTTTTTTGGAAAATCAAATAACAAGTCAACATTTTCATTTTTCTCATCTCATCTCTCTCTCTCTCTCTCAAAAACGCACTCTCCCTCTCTTGTGCAAGGCTTGGCCGAAACTCACCAAAGAGAAGAAGAAAAATTGTTGCAATTTTTCTAAGTGCTAGCACACACAATGAGTCATTCAAAGGTGATAGGGAAACCAATCCTTGAGCATGGAATCATTCACAAAGCTTGGAGCTTGAAGATCAAACTCAAAGGGCTTGGCCGAATCACACAAGGAGGAAAAAGCTTGGAGTAGAAATTTTTGTGTTCATCGCATCGCAAATCCGATCAAAGTGAGTATTTCCGCTACTTTACTTTGTTGTATTCGCACATTTCATTGCTTAATTTTGATCTTGGTTTGACCTAGAAAACCCTACAATGGTATCAGAGCGGTTATTAAGCATGAAATTGAATTTATGGTAAAATTGATTTGAGCATGATTTGATAAAATTGATTGTTTGAGTATGCTTGAATGATGATAACTTAGAGTTATGCATGATCAATTTGATGAAAATTGAATTGGATATTTTTTTTCCCCAAAAATTTGGCTTGGCCGAATTGTATAGATGCCCTAATGTCATGGTATTTTTGGTTCTTTTGATCATTGGATGAGTTGAAAGACATGGGATAAATTGATTTAGGATTTAATTGGATTAAAATTGAAATCGGATTTATAAAATCCCTAAATGCCGTGAGCAATATAGCATGAAATGAGATGATTGTTTGATTCAACTATATTTATGGCTATACACTTTAATAAATTAAATTGTGAAATTTGGAATTTTAGAATTTAATTAATTGGGCTTAATTTGGAATTGGGCTAATAAAGTTGTATTTGGGCTTAATGGGCTTGGTTGGGCCAAGTTTGGTTTAGGTTAATTGGTTGGATCCAATTGGGACTAAAACCATTTCAATAAAGTCCAAATATAATAAAATGGGCATTTAAAATTTTAATTGGGCCTAAATTGATTTTTGGCAAAGTGTGATTCCTTATTGGGCTTTGGTTGCCAAAGTCCATGCCTTAAAAATTAATTGAAAGCCCATTGGAATTTAATTAAATTAACATTGGATGTTAATTAGGCTTTGAGGCCCGTTTAGATTAGATTTAGAATCTAAGTCACAAAGGCTCATTAATAAAGTGTTATTATTTAATTTGGAATTAAATAAAGAATTAGTATTGAATACAAATTAAATTGGATTTAATATTGTAGTTTGATATAATTCAAGAATTCGTACTTTGAGTACTTATTCTTAAAACGAGTTGGACTCGCATAAATCAAATCGTTGTTTGAACATTGGATGGTCATTAATTTCAGATTAATTAATTGGATTAGATTGATTGATAACATGCTTTGTGTGAATACATGGATGTGATGTATGAATAATGTATATCGGATGGATATTAGATGGGTGAGGGCAATTTTGGAAATTGTTGTAATAAATTTAGAATTTATTAAATTGGACCTGCGTGTCCAGCCTATTACCTCTTGATTCTTTGTATTTCTCTTCTCACCTATTCCCCTCAATGTAAATGAGGTTTCTTTAGAAGTGTTATGTAATTGGTAGAAGTAAGATTTATGCTAGTGGGAGAGAGGAAAGGAGAGAGAGATTTGTTCTAGGAACAAATTGTTTTAAATATCCATCCGCATATCATTATTAATTTATTTATCCCACCTTATTATGCTTTTAGAATGCATGTTTAAGGGTGTATCATGAGACCTAATCAAAGATAATTAATTGGTTGCCAATTACGCGAAAAACCCTCAATAAATATTAAGCGTTTTCCTTCCATTGAATGATTCATTCTCAAGATCCAAGATTGGCACTGGTTTATTGGCCAAAGTCAAGACCTTTGTCCATCGCGGATGTGTTTGAATCATGAAGGCTTTGTTCCATATCGCATGTCTTGTCCAAGTTGTGATTTGTTGGCCAAAGTCAAGATCACTTCTTGTCCATCGACATCGATTACGAAGCTTTCCAAGGTCAATGGGTCTCGCTTAACTGGAATCATTAAGTTTGTTGTGCCAAAGCCAATGCTTAGTTGATTCAGAGGAAAAAAGTTAGGGAATATATCAGATATATTGGCATATATTATATATATATGTTTCGGACTTAGATGTCCACCTACTGGATCTAGGAATTAGATGAGATCCAATTGATCTTAGAGATCTACCTAGTTAAATATCATACAGCTTGTTGACCAAAGTCAAGGTTGTGTGTTATTTAACGGGATCCTAGCCCACTAGGAAACAAGGTTTCCCGAGTACTCAACAGAGGGTTAGAGGCTCGCCGAAAAATAGTGGGAGGCAAGTATTAAATTTGCAATTTCGTTTAGATACTTGCCAATACGCCCTCATTTCAATTTTTCGTCATTAATTAATAAATATATATTAGTTGGACTAATATTTAATTGTTGTTTTAATTAAACAGTTGGACTGTATTCAAACTACTTCATTTATAGTTGATTATATAATTGGATTAAAGTAATCAATATATTTGAATTTAACTAATCAAATTATAGTTGATTATATAGTTAGACTATAGTAATCATTGTAATCAATAGTACCCGAAATCGTTGATTAGATAGTTGGACTATTGGAATCAAGATAACTGAAAGATTAGCGTTTAGAACATAATCCTGGGGAAAATGTCTTTAAGCGGCTTTAATTTTCAAACTGGGAATAATACCTCAGGATAGTCCTAGGAACTGAGAAGTTATTCTATTTGATAGAGAAACATCTCGGGCCTAAGCCCGGAGTTGAGCAAATAGTAGAACATAATCTTTGGAAGATTCATGTGATGATAACTTTAGTGCTAAATCCATTATGCTTAATGCAATGACACTTTAATTCTGTCGTCAGACTAAAGGATTAGATCATTATAACATGATGTTGAAATTAAAGATCTTCATAGATCTATTCTTAGATCTTTGAAGTACAAATTGCAAAAGAAGATCTTTCGCTCACGTATGTCAGAGGGTACATCTGTCGAGCACTAGGTGTCACAGATGATTGCTAACATCGATTAACTAGGTTAGCTGGGCATTACCTACGTGGCTGAGACTACCAAAGATTTGATCTTATAGTCTCTACCCGCAAGCTGGGGCAGGTTCATTATGAACCAAGAGTAAACTCTTGGAGAGTTGATGGCTATGCTCTAAGGAGGCAGAGCCAGGGCTTCTAAAGGGGCAAAGGCAAAATCATCACAGTCTTCTAGGAAGACAAATGACATATCCCAAGATGTCTGCCTAAACTGTGGCAAACGGGGTCACTAGATGCGTGACTGCCGTATGGACAAGGCAGACATGAAGGAAGAGAAGACGGGCAAGGCTTTGGCTTCAAGCATGTTTGTCATAAACATGTTCACTACTAGTTTCAAAATTGTATTTTGATACTAGATGTGGTACATAAATATGTACTGATGTGCAGAATCTGCTGATGAGCAGGATACTGACTTCAGTTGAGATTTACCTGCGAGTCGGAAACGAGACGAGAGTCGCTGTTTTAACTGTAGAAACCTAAGTTTAGGAACTACCCTTAGGGTATGTACTTAAATTAGGAAACTGTTATAATGTACCTAGTTTGACTAGAAACATTATCTCTATATCTAAGTTTAACCGTTGCAGGTATACCTTTATATTCTAGAACACGAAAGTGTTTTATTTTATAAAGATGATATTGAGATAAACACATTAGATGTGAATAACAGTATTTATATTTTGAATATAAATGAATCTCAAACGTATAACATGACAAACAAATAGCTCAAACTGATTTGATCAGATGAGACTTATTTGTGGCATTATTGTCTGTGACACATTAACAAGACTCGTATATCCACACTTTCGAAGAGTGGGTACTAGGACGGATTTGATTCTAATCAAATGATGTCTACGAATCTAATTTATTAGGCAAAGTCCCTAAAACACCTTTTACTTGGTAAAAGTACAAGTGCCATCGATCTGTTAGCCCTCGTTCATAGTGACATAAGTGGGCCCATGTCTAGCTAGGCTAAAGGTGGATATGAACGCTTCGTAACCTTTACGGATGTAACATCGCGTTATGGTTATGTGTTTCTTGTGAAACATAAATCGGAAACTTTTGATAAATTCAAAGAGTTTCGACACGAAGTAAACTGACAGATCGGCTAAAGTATAAAACTGTCACGGTTAGACCATGGTGGAAAATACTTAAGCAATAAGTGTCTCAACTATTTGAAAGAGTATAGTATTCTTTCATAAATGACTCCTCCCGAAACACCTCAATTTGACGGTGTGTCCGAACGGAGAAACCGAATTTTATTGGACATGATAAGGTTAATTATGAGTCGTTCTGAGCTACCATTTTCCTTCTAGGGATACGCATTTAACAGTGCAACACTTATTTTGAATAAGGTTCCATGAAAATCTGTTAGACAGATTTCATATTAGATATGAACAGGAAAGAAATCAGGTTTTCTCATTCCTGAAGATTTGGGAATGCTGGGCATATGTTTGAATGATACCAAACTAGAACCCAAATCAGATAAGTGCCTAATTTGTGGGTTATCCTAGGGTAACCAAAGTATAGTACTTATACAACTCACAAGAGAACAATTTAATTGTTGCTCTCCATGCGGTATTCCTAAGAGGAATTCCAATATGCAGTGGTAAGTGGGAGGAAAGTAAAACTCGATGAAAATTGGAGTAATACTGTTCTAGGCACTGAATCCTTAATGGAACACAAACAGTTCATCAGGGATAAAACTATACCACAATCTTCAAATACACAAGAACCGCGCAAGTCGGAGAGAGTCAGAAAACAACCTAGGAGGTATGGGTTTCTGATCTCACCTCATAAAGATGTCAATCTTATTGAGGAACACGAACCGGCTACGTATGAGGAAGTGATACAAGGTATCGACTCCCTATTATGGCAAAGTGTCATGATGTCCGAAATGGATTCCATGTATACCAACCATGTTTGGATACTGGTTGATGTACCGGAAGGCATTGTGCCAATTGGTACTATATGAGTCTTCAAGGAAGACATACATGGATGACAACATACCAACGTACAAAGCTAGGCTTGTAGCAAAAACGTATCGTTATCAATATTGTGTCGATTACGACGAAACCTTTTACCTGTTGCCATGATTAAATCCATTTGGATAATGCTTGCCAACGCTGCATGTTTCATTTATGAAATATGACAGCTGAACGTCAAAATTGTTTTCCTTAACGGAAACCTTTTGGAGGATGTTTACAATATCCTGACGGTTTTGTCGCACCACAACATGCAAACAAGGTTTGCAAGTTAATTCAATCCATTTATGGATATAAACAAGCATTGCGTTCTTGGAACTAACGTTTTGATGTAATCATAATGGTATATGATTTAATTCAAAACGAAAATGATTCTTGTGTATATAAGGAGGTCAGTGGGAGTGCACTGACAGTGATTGTCCTATACAATGATGACATGTCATTTCTTGGAAATGACATTCCCATAATACAATCGGTGAAAGCTTGGCTTTCATGAAAATTCTATGTAGAATACTTGGGATAGACAACCTTTATTCTAGGAATAAGGATATACTAGGATAGATCTAAATATTGTTGGCACTCTCCGAGGACTCGTACATTCAAAGAAATGTACGCGACCCGGTGTCTCATATGCTTTGAGCATATGGAGTCACAATCAGACCAATCCAAATGATAGTCACTGGATTGATGTTAAGAACATCCTTAAGTATCTTAGATGAACTAAGGATGATTTCTTGAGCTATGGAGAAGGAGAACTTGAAGTGACTGGGTTCACTGCTGCAAGTTTCCTAACCGACAAAAACGACTCTAAGTCATAATAAAAGTATTATATAGTTTGAATAACGGAACAGTGAGCTGGAAATCTTCCAAGCAAGATACTGTTGCCGAATAAACAAAAAAAACGGAATATTGATGCAGCTTAGGCAGTAATAGAAGCACTTTGGATCTATATAATCCTAATTGGATTAAGAGTAGTTCTGTTAGCAGCTGAGATAGGCTACAACACAGGCTAAAGAATTATTGGTCTCATCAACGATCCAAGTATGCACTTCAACTATTCATCTGATTCGTTCAAATCATACATCTCGGCGATGTGATGATCGAATAAATCGCATCAGATGATAACATTGCAAATCCGCTGACGAAAGCTGTTTCTCAGCAGTAGTTTGAGCGAACCGTACATAGTTCAAGTGTAGGACACTTGAGTGATTGGCTATAGGCCAAGTGGGTGATTGTTGGACAATTATGACCCATATCATCACTATTTGTACAGAACATGGTGTTGATGTACAAATTAACTATGTGACAAAGGAAATTGCTCTTTTATCATTTGTAATTGGATTACCGGGATATATAAATGATAAAAGTCCATATGATTAGTTCCAGATTAATACGATATGAGACAATATTAATCCACTAAGGTTTAATCATTAAAACATCCATAGTCATAGTATTATCGAGATTGGACATCGATAATGCGGAATAGACTAGTATTGCACTTGTGCGCGTTGTGGGAGCATAACGACATAGTTCTCATATATTTAAGTATTGGATACTTATGCAAGTGTGATAGGAGGTTGTGTTTACCGATGGTACGGAAACAGCTTCGCTCTGGATAGACCCCTCGGAATTCCATTGGTAGTATGACTATATGTCTATGGAAGTCTGAATCAGGGTAGGTGTATTTGGTCTTAACCTGAGACTTGCATCGCTAATACTTGCTACAATCAATATACTTTGGTTTTGGTCGTCCAGGGCTTTAACAGGTTCTGTGTACGCCTCTTCTGGGTATATTGAGAATCGTAGTGTATTGGGTGTGATGTCAAGATGGAAGTATCACTTCAGTCATATGGAGATGATGGTCACGTAGGATAAGGAACCGGTACTCTTGTATGCTGCAGCTATCAGGATAATATGACTAGGTCATGTTTATCCGATTATAGAGACTAGTTACCAGAGATCTGATATGTGCTTCGTACGGGGCAGACATAATTCCAGCCCTAGGCCTAGCACGTGACATCCGATACTGCATCGCAATACGCAATACTACGTATACTATGCCTGATATAGATTATATATTCCTTTAAGAATATTTCTGGAGAATTGGGTAGGCACGGTGCTTTGCTAGAAGCCAACCATGTCTCGTAAATCGGTAAAAACGTAGTACTAGGTACGTACGTATTCGGATAGTCCGACGACCGGATTTACTGGCAACATATCTAGGGATCTCATGGGTCGCTTCCCGAAGATTCACCGATGAGGTATGACTCGAACATAATTAATTTGGGATTAATTATAAGAGAGAGAAAATTAATCTAGGATTAATTGCGGAGAAATTTTATCTGGGATAAAATACTATTTGTAGAGAGAGAACTATTAATTTGGAATTAATCGATAAAATAATATATTTGATATATAAACGAAATTAGATTTCGACGCGGAATTAAAATTGGATTTTAATTTGGGCAAACGAGTTAATTTAGAATTAATTCGCTAGCGATGTGAATAGTAATTTTGCTATGCAAAATTATTTAATTAAATTTGATTTAATTACGTCGCAACGAAAAATTCGTTAATTCGGAATTAGCGAACCCGAGCCCGGGATGTATTGCAGGCCCAATCGGATTTTGAATCAAGTGGGGCCCACAAGTCACATCACCTAGTCACTTTAATCAACTTTAAGTTGATGGAATTTGGTGGGTAGTTGGAAACTTGTTTTTCACACAAGTAGAAAAGTGATGGATGACTTTTACCAAAATCTTGGATTTGGGATATCTTAATTTGTTTTTTGGAAAATCAAATAACAAGTCAACATTTTCATTTTTCTCATCTCATCTCTCTCTCTCTAAAAAACGCACTCTCCCTCTCTTGTGCAAGGCTTGGCCGAAACTCACCAAAGAGAAGAAGAAAAATTTTTGCAATTTTTCTAAGTGCTAGCACACACAAGGAGTCATTCAAAGGTGATAGGGAAACCAATCCTTGAGCATGGAATCATTCACAAAGCTTGGAGCTTGAAGATCAAACTCAAAGGGCTTGGCCGAATCACACAAGGAGGAAAAAGCTTGGAGCATAAATTTTTGTGTTCATCGCATCGCAAATCCGATCAAAGTGAGTATTTCCGCTACTTTACATTGTTGTATTCGCACATTTCATTGCTTAATTTGATCTTGGTTTGACCTAGAAAACCCTACATCTATAAGATAAATCACACAACGATCAACTGTATGATCTTGTTTATGTGTTACACTAAAAATTCTACTTGTTATTATTTTAAAGTGAAGTACCAAATAATACAAGTTCTTGAATTTGTGATTAAAATTTTCTTATGATAGGTGAAAAAAGAAAATTCCTAGAGGACGATGGGGGTCTAGTGTAACCACTTAAGTCCCTGTCCACTTAGGCTCTTATCGCATTGGTGACAGAATTTCCTTAAACACTTTCTCAATAGAAAATCTTAGGTATTCAATCTTGAGTATTTACATTTTATATTTCAACTACAATGATATTCTAATATATGTGTGTGTGTATATATATTCAATTAAATTTGGATGGAATTACTTGTATATAACTAAATTTTTAACTCTCAACCAAGTATGCAACAAACAATCAACAAGTAATTTTCAACTTTATCACATTATAGATTAGGTGTATGCTTGTGATAATTGAATACCCTAATATTAACTTAATCATATACTACCAAGTTTACAAATTCAATATATGATTTTACTAAGTTAATATTACTATATACAAACATTTTATATTACCAAATTCCATAGTTAATATGATAATTATCAAACAATTATATGTTTTATGTAATCAATAAATTAGTCTAAGTCTATGCTATTATTTCAGATATGAAAAGATTTCAGAAAAATTTTACGTTAGTGTCACTTTCGTTCAAACGTTTGAAGAAACGTTTGACTGAACCATTCCAGAGGACTTACGTTCGAGCGGCGTTTGAATACGCGTTCGGATGAACTTTTCCAGAGGACTTGCGTTCGAGTAGCGTTTGAATACGCTTTCAAACGAACTTGCGAATTATAGGGTTTTTTTCCTTATGCGTTCGTCGGGCGTTCGACCGCCCCCACGTAATTTTCATGCACATAACGCATTTTTCAGGAAGAAGACCATTAAAACATGTAAAATTTAGAGTTAACAACACATAAAAAGTAATAAGTTCTTAAGATTGTTGTTTTAAATGTGTTGTTAATCAATTTAGACATGTATTATACAATCAATTTTTTCACTATCATGCAATCATAATACCATACACATAGAAACTTAGAAAACCTAAAAATTTATTGAAGAAGATGGAAACTTAGGACCAAGTCGAGATGTCTCTATCCCTAAGAACTTATTAGCTCCGTCTTGGTCATCTACGGATTCTTTGTGGCTACCGTTCTCTCAGGATTACTTGGTTGCTTCTTGTTGGAGGGGCACTCCTTTCTCCAAGAACTTGAACAAAGACAAAAATGGTGGAAACTCTCTTCGTTATGAAAACTTTGGAATTCCTAATATGCCTAAGACTTGTATGAGAATTTATTAAGAAAATTTAGTTCAAAAAAATGAGAATCCAAGACCTTATTTATAGACATGGAGGGTTACCTTTGAAAGGTACCCTTATGTCAATAAAGATAATTTTTTAAGGGCTATAACCCTCAATGAGATCCTTTCACTCTAAGGATTATGTTATTTCTTTTTAAAGAATATACTATTTCCTTTAAATCCAAGGATTTAATCTTTTCACTTAAGAATTATATCTTTTCATTTCCTATATATACATTTATATAGTATATTTATAAAATTTTCCTACATATCTATTTTTTTTTTCATATATTCAAATATTATATATTTTCTCTATCAATTCAGGATTTTTATGGTATGATAAAAAGATAATAGTTTGAATATATTTATTTATTTGTTATTTTATTTATTTCATTAAGGATAATATTATAATTACAAAAAAATAAAATAATAATTGGAGTGATTTTTTCACTCACAAAAAAAATGGGGGGAAATATCCCCACCATTGTTGTTATTTTATGATAGTTTATTTATTTGATTGACAGTTACTTTCTGTTATAGTGGGAGAATTTTTATTTATTTATTATTATTATTATTATTTTGGCTAGTCTCTTGGCTAAATTTATTAGCTATGGCTGCACGCTTGAGTTTTTCTATTTGAGGCTTTTGGTTTTGGCTTTGTTTGTTTGATTGTTCTTATTCTTTATACATGTTAATTAATTAATTAATTAAACTCTTATGTTGTGGATCAACTTCCTTATTGCATAGACTAAATACATTACTGGCATACTTTCTTGAATCTTGACCTAGCAGTCTTGGGAGGCTGAACAGCCAATACAATTAATCGAACGGTTGTAAATTGCTAATAGGTTATGCTGTAGGACATGTTGGGTGATTTTAATTCCGAGTAATGTTAAACTTACAAAGTTTGGATATTTTTTAATGACGTGTTACGTAACTGTCACGTATATGTGTTAGACAATAATTTATGACAATTACATAATATCCATCGATGAATGAATGGTATATTAAGTGCCACATCATTTGAATATATAATCAAATTTTACATAAACTGTCAAATTTCGTCTTTAATATATCGATTTGAATTTTTTTTGACAAGATTTGTAAAACACACAACTCTATCACAAAGTCTATTAGATATTAGCCAAATTCCGTTAATTAGACTTTAAAACGTGCATATATTTCGGTCATTTTAAGAACATCTTTTGTAATTTTCATGTTTTTATTTTATATAGTTGAATATAAGTGTTGTTTATTTTTTATTTTTAGTTTATTATAAATTTTGAATGTAACAGTAATAAGAGCTTGACTAATTTATTAATTTCATGTTATTAATGTCTTAGTATAAATAGGGCTTCAATTTCAAACCCTACTTTGTTATTTTTTTCATTATTATCAACAAAATTCAAACTTTTTCTATATATGCAATTAGATCCTTAACTTTCCACCTAAAATTTGTTAACATCCCATCTAAAAAAATTTCATTCCTCTACATTGTTGTTGCTAATATGTTTCCATATTTGTTAGGGTTTGATTGGATGCAAAAAAAAAAAAAAATTGTTTCCATAGTCAATATCATATGGATAGTTGAATGATACAAAACAAGAGAAATTGACAAAATGGATTATGAAACTTGCTTTCAATGTGTTGTGCAATAATATCTCCAATGGACGTGTTTTGGTGGTGTATGACTCAGAATTTGATATTGAGGTCTTTGATTCGAGTTCAGAGAGTACGTTTCTTGTAAGAATTTGGGACAACCAGTGATTTTACCTATTCCACTTAAATCTGGAAGGGGTGGTTTGACAACGAGATTTTTAATGATTTAAAAAAAAGTGTTGTGCAATAATATTTACAACTTATTGGCTTGATTTTAACAACTGAACATGTTTTTCCAATGGGGAAGGCATGTTCATGTTTTGTGGTCAAAATTCGGTATGTGATGCCTGTTGTTTTAGACAATTGCATCAAAATTATTGTTTAAAAAAACAAAAAAAACCACCATCAAGAAAGCATTGTGAAATAGGACAAGTTATTTTTTTATTATTATTATATATTTAATTATGTTAGTTGTATTTATCTTATTTTAGTCGTATTGTTATTGTTAATATTTTAGTTTATTTAGGATTACAAATTATTTGCCTGAGTAGGATTTGATAATGATAAGATCAATGTATGATTTACTTTTTGTAATTATAAGTAGGTAAATTTATGTAATTATCTAGGATAAACTTTATTGTAATCTTTATCTCATTGTATATTTGATTATAAATAAAATACCACCACCATAAACAATACACGGTGGTTCTCAAAATATTTACATGATATCAGTTTGGTATTGATTAAAATCAATCGATCCTCATGGCCTCGGAATATCTATTTCCTTCAACAACATGTTGCATCTCATCACAATCAAATTAACATCTTCCAACTACCTATTATGGCATAGTCAATTGTTGCCCTTATTACAATATAACACCCCGCCAGAGGTAAGGTGCTACCAGCATGAGATATGATTAACATATCTCCATAAGCCTCCAAATTTATAGATGTATCTTAAACTGGACAACCTGTAACAAAGACGAGCATTGAAACGAAACCTAAAATAGTCATCACTATTACAATTTAATTTGGTTACTGTGTTCTTACAACGAACTTTGAACAATCAGTAAACCGAACTGGAATGATACAATTTGAACAGTGAAACAAATGACAACAACACAATTAATAGAACAGGACAATCGCAGAAAGAGAACGCGAAAAACAGTAAATCAGTCCCAGCGATGAAGGCAGAATTCCGAGGCTTGTTGATGCGGCAACAATCTCCTTAAAACAAATTCGTCCCCTACCGATTGGTGCAGTAGAACGCGAGACGTCTGTTTCCCAGGATCGACTGCAACGAACAACCGAAGTGCTTGAACTCTTCTAAAAAGAAAGCTTAAAAACTTTTTTTTGTATTCAAGTAAACAAAACGAAAATACACATCTCTATTAAAAAGAAATTAACATGCCAATTAAATTAAGTTAGTGGGAGACCTTCCATTTGATTTGTAACCACTTAGTTAATTAATAAAATTGAATTAACTGTTATGGAACATCAAAAGCTTGGAAAAATAAAGAGGAGGCTTGCAAAAATTCGCTAGGCCGGGCTCGCACATTTTGGTCCGGCATTCGTGTAAGCAGGACACGCGGGTGCACACGAGCCAAGCTTGATTCGGATTTGATTTGCACCCCCCCCCCCCCCCCCGCGCACGTAGAGAGAGCCTCTATCCTTACAACTCTTACCCATCTACATATGAGCAATCATATATAAGCATAATATTCCCTCTATAGCTTTCCCATATGGGACAAGCTTACTTTTCTTTATTTTCCAACACCAATGGGTGAACTTTGAGCAACAATTTCTCATTCACCCAAGCACCATTTTAAGCATATGAATATACCATTTCGAACTACTCACGGAGGAGTATCCGAATCATTCAATAACAACCACTAACACGAAGTGGACCATGCTTGAAATTGTGCCTCAAAATGCTTATTCATAAGCATTTTCCAACAATCCCCCACATGAATGAAATTGGCGAAACACGTCTAATAAAATTATTTTATAAAACATTTTATTTTGACCTAGAAGAGTTCAACGGTTCAACACCTGCATAGGATAGGTAGGCCTCAGCCTTTGAACCTTCCCTTGTGAAAATATATCTCATTTACTGGCTGACAGTGGACGCGATGTCATTGAACTGTACTGCCGTTAATGTAAATGGAGAATATATATCACACAGAAATTTAACCTAACACATCTGAGTTCTCATTATTATGTTCATTTTGGCCATGAACATCAACCTGGTTCTGCAAGAGTTTCTAAGAATTGAGCCCCGTACAATTCCCTTTGAAGCGGCCCCACTTCTCTCTCACATAGGTGATTTCTTATTTAAGAGCATCTCGTAATACTCTGCTCGGATTCCCGACGCATAAGAATCATTAAAAGCCTTTGCTTAACCTCAATTCATACGAGCATCACTATTTCATTTCACCATAGGAATGGACTTGAGGGTAAACCCCCCCACAGTGAACCAATTATGTCTTTACGAGTAGGTTTTCCCATTGAACCTAGATCTTGGGATCTCCAGTCAATAAAGTTGGGTTTTCCTTCGTAATAAACATTTATCTAATGGGGTTTAGTCCCATTCCCCTCGATGATTTCACAACCAACTCTCTATTTAACCATTTGGTTAGCGGATCCGCAATGTTATCCTTTGACTTTACATAATCAATCGAAATAACTCCAGTAGAGAGTAATTGTCTAACGGTATTGTGTCTACGACGAATATGTCTAGACTTACCATTATACATATTGTTATGTGCCCTTCCAATTGCAGATTGACTATCGCAATGAATGCAAATTGCTGGCACTGGCTTTGGCCAACTTGGAATATCCTCTAGAAAATTTCGAAGCCATTCTGCTTCTTCAGCACACTTGTCTAATGCAATGAATTCTGATTCCATTGTAGATCTGGCTATCACGGTCTGTTTGGAGGATTTCCATGATATAGCTGCACCTGCTAGTGTAAACACATAGCCACTAGTAGACTTTGAGTCTTTCATGTCAGATATCCAATTAGCATCACTGTATCCTTCGACTACAGCTGGATATCTATGATAGTGCAACCCATAATTACGAGTAAAACGTAAGTACCTAAGTACTCTCACTATTGCTTTCCAGTGATCAACCCCTGGATTACTCGTATATCTGCTGAGCTTGTTTACTGTACAGGCTATATCAGGTCTTGTACAACTCGATAGATACATCAAACTCCCGATCACTCTAGAGTATTCTACTTGAGATATACCATCTCCCCTATTCTTCGATAGATGTAGACTCACATCTAAAGGAGTTCTAGCCACAGCAGAATCATCATTGTTGAATTTACCAAGAATCTTATCCACATAGTGCGACTGATCAAGAATAAGTCCATCAGGACTTCTCGAGACCTTTATTCCCAGAATGACATCTGCTAGACCCATGTCTTTCATGTCAAACTTGGATTTCAGCATATTCTTGGTAGATTTCACCATTTTAACATTACTCCCGACAATCAATATGTCATCAACGTAGAGACATAAAATGACATAGCCAACTTCTGTCTTTCTGACATAAATGCATTTATCACACTCATTGATTTTGAAACCATTTGCTAACATAGTGTCATCAAACTTTTTATGCCACTGTTTCGGAGCTTGTTTTAATCCATACAAGGATTTAACCAACTTACAGACTTTCTTTTCTTGTCCTGGAGCTATAAAGCCTTCAGGTTGTTCCATGTAAATTTCTTCATCTAAATCTCCATTTAGGAAGGCTGTTTTCACATCCATCTGATGTACCTCAAGATTGCGCAAAGCTGCAATCGCTATTATCATCCTTATGGAATTTATTCTCGTTACAGGAGAATAAGTATCAAAGTAATCAAGACCTTCACGTTGTCTGTAACCTTTAATTACAAGTCTTGCTTTGTACTTGTCAATTGATCCATCTGCCTTCATTTTCTTCTTGAAAATCCACTTGGATCCTAAAGGTTTACATCCTGGAGGAAGATCCACTAACTCCCAGGTGTGATTTTGTAAGATGGATTCAATTTCACTATTGATGGCATCTTTCCACAAAGCACCATCAGCTGACCTTACAGCTTCGTTATAGCTTTGAGGATCATTTTCTAGCAAAAATGTCAAAAAATCTGGACCAAATGATTTTTCCGTTCTAGCTCTTTTGCTACGTCTTGGTTCAAGTTCAACAACTTGTTGATCCTCCGGAACATTTATTTGTTCTCGGTCCTGACTATCTTCAATGATAGTCTCATGTACCTGTTTGTGTACATTTGAATTCGAATTAGTTTTACAAGGAAAAACGTGTTCGAAAAAGGATGCATTCCTCGACTCCATTATCGTATTCTTGTGAATATCTGGTATATTAGACTCATGCACAAGAAATCGATAAGCATTACTGTTATGCGCATATCCTATGAAAATACAATCAACAGTTTTTGGTCCTATCTTCACCTTTTAGGTGGAGGAATAACTACCTTGGCAAGACACCCCCACACTCGTAGAAATTTGTAGGAAGGTGCTCTTCCTTTCCACATCTCATAAGGAGTTTTCCCTGCATCTTTCCGTGTTACCTTATTTAAAAGGTAATTAGCTGATAAAACAGCTTCTCCCCACATATTCTGAGGTAAGCCAGAGCTGATTAACGTAGCGTTCATCATCTCTTTCAAGGTACGATTCTTCCGTTCTGCAATCCCATTGGATTGAGGTGAATAAGGAGCTGTGGTTTGATGTATGATTCCATTTTTTTCACAAAGTGATTCAAAAGGGAAAACATACTCACCACCACGATCACTTCTCAACTCCTTAATTCTTTTGTTCAGTTGATTCTCAACTTCATTCTTATAGAGAACAAATTTCTCTATAGCTTCGTCCTTGCTTTTCATCAAATACACATAGCAAAATCTAGTGCAATCATCAATAAAGGTAATAAAATATTTATTACCGCCTCTCGATTGTATTGAATTAAAATCACATACATCGGTATGAATAAGATCAAGTGGTTCAGAGTTTCTTTCAATACTATGAAAAGATGATCTAGTTAGTTTTGCCTCAACACAAGTATCACACTTATGTTTGTTATCAATTTTAAAATTTGGAATGTGGTTCATGTTAATTAATTTCCGTAATGAATTAAAATTAACATGTCTAATCTACCATGCCATAGATTAGAGTACTCAACAATATAAGCAGAAGAACTAGCTTTATTGATATTCTTAGGTTTAACAACCATTACATTGAGCTTAAAGAGCCCATCAGTTACATACCCTTTTCCCACATACATCCCATTTTTAGTTAAAACTACTTTATCAGACTCGAACACCATCCGGAATCCATGCTTGTTCAGAAGTGATCCAGACACAAGATTCTTCCGTATTTTTGGTACATACAGAACATTGTTCAAAGTCAACTCTTTCCCAGAGTTTATCTTCAGAATCACCTTGCCTTGACCTTCAATCTCAGATGTTGCTGAATTGCCCATGTATAATTTTTCCCCATTACCAGTAGGCTCAAATGAAGAAAACATGCTCTTGTCCGAGCACACATGTCGAGTGGCACCAGTGTCAATCCACCACTCTCTTGGGTTAGAACCCACCAGATTCACCTCAGAAACCACAGCTGAAAGGTTAATGTCTGAAACATCTTGAGTCATGTTTTCCATCACATTAGCCTCTTGATTCTTTTTCTTCTTCGGCAGTCTGCACTCAGAAGACTTGTGACCCATTTTGTCACAATTGAAGCATTTTCCTTGAAATTTGAATTTCTTGGAAACTCCTCTTTGAGGGCCCATTTTTACCCTTTTTTTTTTGAGGTTCTTGTTCTTATGGCCATGTTCAACAACATTTACTTTGGCCTCATGAGTTATTCCCCTCTTGTCAGATACTCTGTAATCTTCCTCAATTCTAAGCTTAAGAACCAAGTCTTCAATGCTCATTTCTTTTCGCTTATGCTTTAGATAATTCTTGAAATCTTTCCAACCAGGTGGTAGTTTTTCAATTATCGAGGCTACTTGGAATGTTTCACTTAAAACCATCCCCTCAGCATGAATTTCTGCTAGAATAATTTGCAATTCTTGTACTTGACTTAACACAGTTTTGGAATCAATCATCTTAAAATCTAGGAAACGGCCTACGACAAATTTCTTAGTACCGGCATCCTCAGTTTTATTTTCGGTCTAAAGATTCCCAAAGCCCTTTTGCTGTTTTCATCCCGGCATACACACTGTACAAGGAATCACTCAGCCCATTTAGCACATAATTCCTACATAGGAATTCAGAATGTTTCCAAGCATCGATCGCACTGATCACTTGGATATCAATCTCACCCTCCACGGGTTCAGGAGCATCTTCCTTTAGAAACCTCGCAAGGTTCAAAGTGGTCAAGCAGAAAAACATTTTCTGTTGCCACCGTTTAAAATTCTGTCCACTGAATTTTTCAGGTTTTTCTGCAGCAGTATTGACATGGCTCACATGTCCAACAGGTTGTCTAGCCACAGAGGCTGCAACACCTTGGCTAGCCACAGCGGCTGCCATATTAAGCCCAGGCTGAAGCAAGTTGGCCAGCCGAAGAGGCTGCCACTGCACTTTGGCCAGCCGAAGAGGCTGCCACTGCACTTTGGCCAGCCACGGGGGCTGCCACAATATTCTGGCCAGCCGAAGAGGCTGCCATATTCGGATCTACTGTGTTTGGACTGTTTTCCATATCCACAGAGTCGAATTTGTTTTAAGACTATTACAATTTAATTTGGTTACTGTGTTCTTACAACGAACTTTGAACAATCAGTAAACCGAACTGGAATGATACAATTTGAACAGTGAAATAAATGACAACAACATAATTATAGAACAGGACAATCGCAGAAAGAGAACGCGAAAAACAGTAAATCAGTCCCAGCGATGAAGGCAGAATTCCGAGGCTTGTTGATGCGGCAACAATCTCCTTAAAACAAATTCGTCCCCTACCGATTGGTGCAGTAGAACGCGAGACGTCTGTTTCCCAGGATGCAACGGAAAAAGAGGAAATTGGGCACCACCAAATTCGACTGCAACGAACAACCGAAGTGCTTGAACTCTTCTAAAAAGAAAGCTTAAAACTTGTTTCTGTATTCAACTAAACAAAAACGAAAATACACATCTCTATTAAAAAGAAATTAACATGCCAATTAAATTGAGTTAGTGGGAGACCTTCCATTTGATTTGTAACCACTTAGTTAATTAATAAAATTGAATTAACTGTTATGGAACATCAAAAGCTTGGAAAAATAAAGAGGAGGCTTGCAAAAATTCGCTAGGCCGGCTCGCACATTTTGGTCCGGCATTCGTGTACGCAGGACACGCGGGTGCACACGAGCCAAACTTGATTCGGATTTGATTTGCACCCCCCCCCCGCGCACGTAGAGAGAGCCTCTATCCTTACAACTCTTACCCATCTACATATGAGCAATCATATATAAGCATAATATTCCCTCTATAGCTTTCCCATATGGGACAAGCTTACTTTTCTTTATTTTCCAACACCAATGGGTGAACTTTGAGCAACAATTTCTCATTCACCCAAGCACCATTTTAAGCATATGAATATACCATTTCGAACTACTCACGGAGGAGTATCCGATCATTCAATAACAACCACTAACACGAAGTGGACCATGCTTGAAATTGTGCCTCAAAATGCTTATTCATAAGTATTTTCCAACAATCACATATCAAAAGGACATCGGGTCCACACAAAATACATCAAGATCAAAATCAACACTTAAGAGCTCCGTGCCCACAACATCAATCAATATTTAAGGGCTTCGTTCCCACATCACATGCAATCAAAACTTTTACTTAATAAATACAAACAGCGCGCTCAACACGAAAAATAACATAATAACCAAATAACATAAACTTCTAAAACTTCTCTCAGGACACTTGAGAGGGTAACTGCAACTTGGGTGATCTGCGTCTCGAGCATAGCTTCCAAACCGAAGTGGTTGGCCCATCTGGTAGCCAACTGCAAAACTAGCAAATTGGTTTGGTGTGAGTTATAAAACTCAGTAAGTAACCACGCTCATACTACAAACAAATACACAAGTCAAGCATATCAAAGGTTTTTTAGATTTATCAACTTTTTATTATCCTTATACTTTACCATGTCAAATTCTCATATCTAAATATTCACATATATGCCAATCTATTAGCCAAACATTCAAATTACACAAGGCATCAATACGAATATTAAAAATAAGCAATTTTATATCGAAACCATTTCAATCATAAGAAATATGAAATCATATACTTAAACTTTATTATGAATGCACATCTTTGAAATATCTTCAAATCGATAAGTCAAACAACCTTCCTTTATTTCAAAACAAACTTTCTTCCATTCTGATAACCTTGTGTTAAGTTAACATTCGTGACTTATACAATTTCACGCATATCAGTTCATAAATCATAGCCTACTTCTCTTACATTCATGCAAATTCAATTTCAGAATTCTACAACACGTTATCAAAATTCTACAAACACATTCAATCTCTTACATAATGTACGCACGTACAATAACAATCTTAGCTAACACACTTATAACTTCTTATATTCACGTCTATTTTCAAGTCATTCATTCATTCCCCATTAGCAGACAGTCTATACATATCACTGATTCTGTCACACACAGATACACTCAAACATACATACAACCATCGTGAAACCAACAATGAAGCATAAACAACAGCCAATACATCACAAAACACATAACCAAACAATACATACTTATGGCTGACTTACACATACAATGCTCGTATGAGACTCATTACCTATTTTAGAATATGTATAAGATGAATTCCATCTGAATGGATCCGTAACCAGCTCGACTACTACACCACGAGATTATCAACCAATCAAACATACACACATGCACACATATCACGTGACACAAACTCATCAAATGATTTCACATACACAAGCATATACATGACAAACATTGTTTTATCATCTGAATCGTCATACACATGCGTATATGAATATATCCATTACTTTGAATTCTGATACCATAGCCTTTCTACAGTCCTCACATTCTTTACTTATCGATTAAACATTCACCGTTCATAATTCTTATATGAAATATTGATACAATATCTTACCAAATATACATTTCCATTCTTATACATATCCTATCAATCACGTACTTCTATCACTGGAAAAGGCTGAGCTTATACCAACTCAACCCCTATATAGCTAAATCATATACATTAGTCAATAAAAAATTTATTCCAATGACGCACATCTACACATGCTAATACAAATTCAGAAATCAAAATTTGTTATCTTTACCGATCTTATATACTCAAATTGTCTATAGCTTATCATCACATACATATACAAATATGTATACCAATGCTTATACATATACACTTATTCATTTACATATACATATACATATTATTACATGTTCATACATCTACATACATTAATAGACATCAACCTCATACATTTACATACATCAATGTACATCTACCTCATCAAACATTTCACTTCATATTATAGTATTACAGAAATCCATACATGTGGTGGTTGATTATCTTAACCATACGTAATCTCAAACTTTGTTATTAAGAATATCCTTTAACTACCCTCATCTTATCATAAACACTTCAATCATCACATGACTTACTTACCTGGCTTTGCGAGCACTCCAGGTCCTTGTCAAATCTGTCAAGTCTGCCAAAATAAATGGAAAAACACCGTCAGAATCGCGACTTATGGAGTTCTCGACTTAACTATAATAAAATTCTGGATATTTCCAGGACAACCAAATCAAGTCGAATTTCAATGATTTCAGTTCAAAATATCATTAAAAACTAATCCAAGCCATTAGTTCACTTAAATCTTCGGTTCGCGTGTTCTTAGAAAATCTTCCGATAAATTTTCCGTAAACGCTACGGAAGGGTCCAAAACCCTCCGAACCTACCTGGATTTAAGTAAACATTATTGTATCATCATATATATATATCTCATATCTATCATTACGAAAAAAATCATCAATACAAGGAAAACCTACTTTAACCGAAAACTTACATAACCTATCGGATCGATCCAATTCGTTCCGTTTGAACTCGGATTTTACCAAATGCACATATTCAATATACTCATGCCCAAACAATTCAATTTATACAATTACGCTACTCTAAAAAGCTATTGGAAACATCCGAATATTTAACGGAAAACTTGAAATTAGCAAGTTTTTACCGGGAGTTCTTATCGAGATTTCGAGGGCATATACGGACTCTAAACGATCCCACGAACGTGTTAGAATCGATGAAATTTTGATTAGAGACACTGTTCACTAATGAGTCACTATTCACCATTGTTTTCTTTCTCGATTCGCATGCAACCGTGCATGGAACGGAAAATCCATCACCGCCAACTTGTAGTACTCTTTGACAGCTTCGATTTGGCAGGTGGCTCGGGCCGTGAAATGAAGCGACAAGCTAAGATCCACTACCGCGTATTTTCCTCATCTCCCTCGCCGTTCACCGACGTGCTGGGGATGCCGCTAGCAACCACAAGGTGAAGGGGTGACCGACACACCCCTTTGGCCGGTCGCACCAGCCGGTGATGGTCGGAAGGCCACCGGCGCTACCATGGCTCGTCCAATTCGTGTTTGGAGATGGGGGGGTCGTGTGAGGAGTTTAGGGAAATTATGCCATTTTGGCAATTTCTGGAAACTATATGGTATTTATAGAAACGTTTATGAAAATTATTTTTATGGCCCCCGCGAAATTGATTCTAGGTCCCTATCGTAGGGCTTTCATAGAAATATATATTTTTGAAGCCCTTCTGATATAAATTTCGAAAAATGTTGAACACATAAGTTATTTGCCTCAGAAAAATGAGTCCAATGGTTCAAGAATCAGCTCAATTGGAGTTCGTTTGTTAGTTTTATTGCCGAAACATGAAACTTTTATGTGTATAACGATATAAACAGAAATCGCATAATCGGTTCTTGTAAACACACGTTTTCCAATGCAAAAATTTCGATATATATTCCAACACATAAACTCTTATTTTTCGAATGCCATCATGTTCCAAATCCTTAACTTTAATTCGGAAATCTTCTAGAACTACGTCGAAAAATTTGGGATATTACATACAATCTCAAATTATCTTCGGGTTTATCGATGGTTCTTATCCTTAACCCATAACATCCTCTTCCTTTGACTGTAATATCTCGAGTTTTCAGAATAGTTCTAGAAGATTCTCGATTCAATGTTTAGGTCTCGGAACAAAACGGTGTTGGAGAATAAGAGTTAAGCATTGGAAAATATGTTGGAGTGTCTTAAGATGAAATCTCATTGCATTAGAAATTATGAAATTCGAAAGAACTGGTTACGTAATTTTTATATATAGAAAAAATTATTGTTTTAGCCACAAAAATAGAAAAAAAATCTCTGATTGAGGTGATTTTGAACCGTTGGACTCGTTTTTCTGTGACGAACAGCTTAAGTGTTGATCACTCTTTGAAATTTTGATCTGAAGGCCTCAATTTGGGAATTTCCGAGGCATTATATGAAAAGGACCAAAGTGCAATTCGTGGGGGCCAATATGCAGTTTTCAGAAACATACTAATATATACCTTTATATTTTCAAGAATTACAAAAAAAGGCAAAGGATTCTCTTCCCCCTCACATGAACCATTTGCGAGTGAAGGACCCAAGCACGATGTTCGGCCACCAATCACCATAGGCTGGCACACAAGTAAATCATCTGGCCACCCCCTATTTTTAGGTGGCCGGCGGCGGTCCTGGGGTGGTCGAAATTACCGAAAAATAGAGGAGGACGATGCGCATCTATCACCCTGCGATCCTGGTTCGTTGCTTTGCTTCGCGGGTCGAGTCACCCACCAAATCAAAACCCTCAGAGAGTACTACAGGGCTATAGAGTCGGTTTTTCTGAACGACATTTGGTTTAATGAAAATTGAGGCAAAAAGAAAACGTGAATAGAGAAAATCGTTTGCAAATTAACTCCGATTCGAATTCGGCAGACTCCTATGCTTTCGTATGAGCATATTGAGTTTGTCGGTACCCCCAAAATTTTAGTAAGACCACCCGATAAAATGTGATACTTTTAAGTTTATCATTTTGTATTCGGATGCTTCCAGTAGTATCATAGAGTAATGTATTGACTGGTATTGAACTGGACAAGTTTAAATATATCGAATTTGTGTTATTGATAGAATTCGGTAGGAGTAACAAGTTTTCGATAGAATTGGATTTCACGTGTATCTATGTTTTGATGATCGTTATGATGGGTATGAGTTAATTATGATTATATGATAACGTGTAGATGGTTTTGAAAAGTTTTGGAGGGTCCTGAATCCATCTTTTGAATTTTCGAAGACTTTTGCGGAAGATTTTTCGAAAATACGTAATTCAAGAATTTAAGTTATCTGTTTTTCTAGAATAATATATTTTGATGTATTAGGTATATTTGAGTGGTTTTGGGATGAACATGATAGATTCGAAAGGTACCAAATCTATTTGTAATGATTTTGGATTTTTCGTAGGATTTTCAGGTTTTGGGTCGGAAAAAGGGTTTGATATGGTTGGTTTGTAAAGCTATATATTTTGAGAATAATGAAACTGAAATAATTGAAAATGGATTTATTTTGGGTGTTCTGGGAAGATCCCAAAATTTATATAGTTGAGTCGAAAATTATGTATATCACCGATTCTAATTATTTTCGCCGCATGTTTTGACAGATTTGACATGGATCAGAAGTGTTCACGAGACGAGGTAACTATTCCATGTGATGTATGTTGGGGTTTTGGGCGATGGGGCGCAGCGGAAGCGCGGGTTCGGGCGAAATCGTATTTTAAAACTTTTTCAAAATACCAAATAAATTATTCAATATCTAATATGAATAATTTATTCACATTTCACCTAAACCTATCTATTTAATATCAAATATTAACATAAACATAGTTGAAACTTCTCGAAACTTTTACGAAAATCGACTTTCCGTAAAATGGCCTAAAACGTGTTTTTGACCGAACCGACTACCCGAAACTTATGGAAACTGCCCAAGTCAGCTCCAACAGTGTTGAGGTAGTTCATGGGCTGCCCGAACGGTGACGAATTCATGGTTTGGACAGCCGTCACCCGGTTGACTCAAAAGTCACCCGGTAACGCCGTTTTTGGCTGTTTTCACTTATTTCAAGTCGGAAACACTTTCCGTCAATTGTGACAACACCCAAATTACATCCAAAACCAGATTTAGTTCCAGGTCAAACCAGAAAACGAAATTGGCTAAAAATTCATGCTTTAAACCAATTTTCAACAAGATTAATCGAATTAATCCATCACCAAATGAGTCCCACCATATATGAACAACTCTAGAACAATTCTAGGCTATCTAAGAGTGGATAAATAACTCTAGAATGTAAACTATATTTTCCAACAACAATTTGAACAAATTGGAAATAAATTACACTAATTTCCATACAATCTACTTGACACATGCATCCATACTTCCATATCCAACCATCACAAACAAAAGCCCCAATTTTCAGAATTTAAAGAACCCTAGAACCATTCTAAACCATCAAGAAACAAGAAATTAAATTTCTAAGCATAGGGCTAAAGTGGATTACCTTTAATCACTTCTTTCCTTAGCTTATTTCTTGATTTTTCTTCAATTTCTTCATAGTTTCTTCAAACCATGATTTGAGTGTTTTTGTTCTTGTTTTGGTCGGCCATGGAGTCCAAAAGAAGATGAAGAAAATAAATCCTATTTTAAAAGCCAAGTTGACCGAAATTGGGGGGGGGGGTAGTTGGGGGTATTTTGGTCCTTTTTCATTTAATCAATAATTAAGCTTTAGGTGGACCAATCAAATTGCCACACCTTTTTCTTAATTAATACATGCCAAGTGTCCAAATTAAATCTCACCATATGTCATTCAAATAATGATTAATGGATAAGGATAAATTATTTAATTATTTAATTATTAAATAATTAAACAATTAATTTACACATATATATATGTATTTTTATTTACATTAAATAACAAATACATATATTAATGACATGTGTCAAAGTCTCATTTGACGAATAATTAATGTGTATCTAATCATATTATGTGTCAAATACAAATACACAATAATTATTAGCGGACAAAATTCCCTAATGCATGTGTTATCGTTTAACCGATTAAACGATCCGAATTAACTCACTTAATCCAGTGAAGTATAATGAATAATCCGTATTATTCATATCGTGTTGTCAAAGTGCTCAACGAGTACACTTCATATTGTGGGACTCTATAAGTTTAGGTTTATCCATCACGAAATCCAATTTCGTGTCTATAATCCACCCACTCATGGATTATGACGACCACGGATAATCTTGCTAAACTATGCAAGCCGAGGTCATAGCATACGTATAATCCATCCGTCACAGGCAATCCGTATTATACCGGGGATATAGATGAGAATGTCAAATCCATTCGGTATAATACAGTCGACTTTCAATTTATGATCTCTAGATAACACTCGGAACTGATTTCCAAAGTTATACAACGGCCATGGATTTACTAGATCGTAAACACATGAGGATGCCTATGCCCTGTACACAGGACTAACGGATCCTATCTTGATACGCACATGATATCATGAGCATCAGTCCACACCTAATGAACAAACGGAGGTCTGATCATGGCTAGATCGTTGACGTGACTGCCATCAAAGTGTGGAGGATAGCTCATATATCCACAGTGATATTTCAAGTTGAAGGACCACTATGCTCGCTCAACTCGAGAAGATTCCTATTGACGTTGGTGTACCATCTATTAGGAAACCTTCAGTGAGTCGTTCAGTGTCTTATCAAATAAACACCTACATGTCTATACGAGTCTCCCGAGACTCATGGTTCACTGGGATAAACTATCGGACCAAGTCACAATATACGACATGTACTGTTTCGATCTAATCGTAATCAGATCAAATAAGCATATAAAAGACAAGAGTGCTACCATTAAAATTAGTAATATTAATGAAAATACAATTGCTCGTATTTATATATCGGACTTAAATATGATCCGGATTGGCACTCCGAGCACCAACCCTAACAATTTCTCCCACTTGCTCTAGTGCCAATCCATGGTATCCTATACACATCTCAATGTGTATCACATACTTATGGCCTTCAAGAGCTCACCAGCTCTCAAGAGGTAGGCACCAACAAGTAAGCTTGATTTAACAAATCGAGTCTGTCCAACAAACCCAACCGTTTTCCTTAACCATCATCATTCATATTTCGTAGAATCCAAATTCCACATCAATATAACTCAGACGCTATATCAGTATTGTGTTATAGCTACTGAGTTGTCTATGTACTTAGAGATCAAGTCCAAATACTTTGCAGACAACCGCAAGCACTACACTAATATGAAGACTTCTAATCTATGAGGTCACTTTGCAACTTCATAAGACAGAACTTCATAAGTTGCAACTGATTCCACTAGTTTAGTAGAATCATCTGTGACACTCCCACTGCATCCTTTCTGACTTTATATGACATAGATCATCTAATGTCATAATTAGAATCAAAACTAATATGACCTTATTGTTGCTGACTAAATTCTCCATGAATGAGAAACTCGTTCTTAATATCTCAAAGATCACAAAGAACATGTTTCTAGAACCATCATATGGTCTATAGCATATCAAAATAACTCGTAACAACTAACAATTACGATTAAATTGATATCTTTAATCGCACATAATACAGTATTCATCACGCCATCATCCTATGATGCATAATATTGACTAGAAATTCTAATCAATCTATCTTTCGACAAATGAATCATCTTTTACAAAAGTTGAATACTATATACATAAAAGACACGTTAACTGTCAAACAGTTATACTAACTGTCATACAGATAGTCTTACTGTGTCTTTTATTATATCATATCTAATATGCGACTAATGGGAGTATCTCACAAGTCTATTAGTTTTATATCTTATATAAAACTTTATATCAAATATAATGGAGACTGCTCTCACTTCTAACACGGAGAAAAGAAGACTTATGATATGTAATATTAGAAATAAATTTATACGCTCCCATTGACCCTACTAACAAATACAAATTCTCTATACTTCGATAAAACTAGACAATCTGACTGATATCAAAATCAGAGAACACGAATTTCCGGAAAGCTAACACGAGTCTACAATAGGCTCCAAAAGCTAGTATATTAAACTGTGATCTTAGCAGAATACAAACTCTAGGGCCATTCTAGAATGAACTCTTCAAACAAAGAAATCGCAATTGATCTCTTATTCAAAGAAACCATTCAAGAACGCCACTTTGTATTCTTTAGCCAAAATACAGTTTAATATCAACATTAACCAACAGATCCTTAATTGTCCAATCAGTGCGACAAGAGACAAGTTTTCTCAGAATCTACAATAGACTACTTAGTGGTTAACTTTGTTTTTGCTGCGCAAACAATTTGCACATATTATGAACTATTCATAATGAAAGCCTAATCAAGTTCTAAACTCGATCGTGGTAAGCCATGAACAATCTTAAATCTATGATTCAATGGAAAGTTCCGGAATCGATATCAAATATCACTCCCACTATAAGTTATAGGATAATTTTCTTCAATAAGAAAACAACAAAATCATTAAGTATCAAATACTTTGTAAATGATTCTGACATCCTATTAAACTTATACGGAAGTTGTCTAAGGGTATTTTCATCTTATTAATTACGTAGTTCCATTACAGTTTATCATTCTCACATTTGACTTCAATAAGTCAAATATTTTCTGCAATCGTCAATATCCAATGTTAACCACTAAGTAACAAAATAATTTTATTACTCAGGATGGTAGAAAAGATATTTTATCAAATAGAATACAATATTCCATTAAATAGAATAAATGATAAACCTTTCACTCATACCTCCGAGGCACAAGTATTTTCAATTATATAACAATTATATAAAAGAAAGTTTCAAATCTCAAACTTTTCAAGATTTGAATTTTCTACTATACATATCATATATGTAATTGTAGAAACAAATGGAACATTAATCAAAGAGATGAATGAGTGTTATTGGAGCATAACCCCAAGAGTATTGAAAAACTAATTGGGTAACTCTCAATATCAACGAATCAAATCATATAAGATTCGATAATTCCCACTTACCAATTCCATCAGATCGGAATCGCGGAAGTTTAATACTGAGTAAGAATCATATTCATTAAATAACTTCGGAACTAATTACCTTAAATTCATGAGCTTGATCATATCAAACATCTTTGAACAATTCAAAGACTCACGATGAATTTTATAGTTTTCAACACTTCAAATAAAATATTTTTGAACCATTCAAAATATTCTATCTGCGTTTCATCAGAAAACATATTGAAAGTTCTCGAAACATTCAAGACGTTCAACATGTTCTCTATTAGAAACACGCAACTAAGTAATGACAATTCATCAACTGAGTTACGAAGCAAAGAAAACTCTACAAGGTAATTTCTAATTCATTAAACTACATACTTCCAAAACATTAGTTTAATAAATCTGTGGTCCAATGACAATCATCGGTTAAATGAGATTTAATCACTTCTTGAATACAATATTCATTAAACGGATAAGGATATGTGGTGTGATCTCATATCAGACCACCCTTTACCATACAGAACAAACATCTGATGCTTTTACGATAAAATCTCATAAAACACAGTTCTAAGTTATTTATTCTACCGAATGTTTTCTTAATGTTTATCTTTTCATTAATGACACTACTAGTTGTCTTAAAATATGTAACAACTGTTTATACAGAACAAGTAATTATCCAATAGTCACAAGTTCTGATATCAAATATCAAAACAGTTATTAAACATTATTTTAATTAACTAGACGGGAGATCCGATATCCAATACCTACAGTTGTCGAATTGCGAGAATCAATATTCTCTATACAAAAATATACTTATCTTCTTTCTTAAGCTTTATAATTTGTGTTCAATTATTCACAACATTTGCAAATAATCGATTAGCAAATTGTGTCAGACACGTGACTTCTAAAAGTCACTAAAGTCAAGAAATGTCATTATAAGACAAACAAACACTTAAGGGGTCTTCTTAATGCCAGTCAAGAATCTCGAGACATGAACCATTCAAGTCAATTCTTACTGTATAAGAAACAACTCTAACTAGACAGTTATATCCTAAACACATATATCCTTTTAGATTACCTAATCGTGACTTAGAAACTAAGTCACAAACCATCTTGATTTTCAAGAAAATCGGAACAACAGTTCCTGATGGTTTCAACTAATCTAACAATATCTAAGTCTATTGTCTTTCTAGAACCTATTCTAGAATTACGCAACCATAAGTAAAGTTAGAAAACCTATATATTCAAGTAATATACTATGCAGTGGATTAGAAGCATAATTCTATAAGCAATATAGAATAATAGGAAAACGAAAGCAGTAAATTCCATAAAATTACACACTACTTTAGTTATGGATTTTTAACCCAGCAGTGTCTCCCACTACTTTACGTAATACCGTAATCTCCAACGAACAACGAGAATTCAATAATTAAATCGAATTCCATAGTGAGAGTATGATCCCATGAATATATTTCGACTCACAGCTTTGGCATGATATCGCCTACGTATATTCATTAGGTAGACAACTCTTTGTCAATCACTCACCAATGACTCATGGTTTCGGTCCTGACCGTTTCTCGCTGTGACAGCTTTGACACGTTCACAAAGAGGTATATCAAGGCTACACTTGTCAATGACAAACTCAAGCTACCGATGTAGTCCTGGCAACTTTGGCACGTTCAGGATTTCCACTTTCACTTTAATTTGTCTAGTATCATTATACAACCGGTATGGATAAAATTTTATCAACTACACCCTCAGTGCTTTGGCATGATCTCGGATGCAGCCATAGAAAGTTACCCATAAACCATATTGACAAGACGGACCAATAAACATGTATCTAATACTTGTTACTTAACAGTCATATTTAAAAGCGGGGATTTTCCTATGAAAGTTATACTCTACATCCAATGCAGAATTTTAATCTAAATCATTTTCTAAACATTTCAATTCTACTTCAGAAAACATAACTTAATTTAACTATTAAATTTCTGTTACATTTTCCGTAAGCAAAGAACTGAAAAGTAAAGAAACATATATAGATTCCTAGCATGTGCGAACATTAAAATTGGATTAAATATCAAATATCAAGCATGAATAAGGTAATGGATGAAGCATCAGACCCGCTTTGATACCATTTTTGTTGGAGTTTTGGGCGATGGGGCGCAGCGGAAGCGCGGGTTCGGGCGAAATCGTATTTTAAAATATTTTCAAAATACCAAATAAATTATTCAATATCTAATATGAATAATTTATTCACATTTCACCTAAAACTATCTATTTAATATCAAATATTAACATAAACATAGTTGAAACTTCGTGAAACGTTTACGAAAATTGACTTTCCGCAAAATGGCCTAAAACGCGTTTTTGACCGAACCGACTACCCGACACTTATGGAAATTGCCCAAGTCCGCTCCAATAGTGTCGAGATAGTTCATGGGTTGCCCGAACGGTGACGAATTCACGGTTTGGATAGCCGTCACCCGGTTGACTCAAAAGTCACCTAGTAACGCCTTTTTTGGCTGTTTTCGCTTATTTCAAGTCGGAAATACTTTTCGTCAATTGTGCCAACACCCAAATTACATCCAAAACATTCTAAAGACAAAAATTTCATCACAAAATCAGATTTAGTTCCAGGTCAAACCAGAAAACGAAATTGGCCAAAAATTCATGCTTTAAACCAATTTTCAACAAGATTAATCGAATTAATCCATCACCAAATGAGTCCCACCATATATAAAAAACTCTAGAAAAATTCTAGGCTATCTAAGAGTGGATCAATAACTCTAGAATGGAAACTATATTGTCCAATAATAATTTGAACAAATTGGAAACAAATTACACTAATTTCCATCCAATCTACTTCACACATGCATCCATACTTCCATATCCAACCATCACAAAAAAAGCCCCAATTTTCAGAATTTAAAGAATCCTAGAACAATTCTAAAACATCAAGAAACAAGAAATTAAATTTCTAAGCATAGGGCTAAAGTGGATTACCTTTAATCACTTCTTTCCTTCACTTATTTCTTGATTTTTCTTCAATTTCTTCATAGTTTCTTCAAACCATGATTTGGGTGTTTTTGTTCTTGTTTTGGTCGGCCATGGAGTCCAAAAGAAGATGAAGAAAACAAATCCTCTTTTAAAAGCCAAGTTGACCAAAATTGGGGGTAGTTGGGGGGCATTTTGGTCATTTTCCATTTAATCAATATTAAATCAATAATTAAGCTTTAGGTGGACCAATCAAATTGTCACACCTTTTTCTTAATTAATACATGCCAAGTGTCCAAATTAAATCTCACCATATGTCATTCAAATAATGATTAATGGATAAGGATAAATTATTTAATTATTTAATTATTTAACTATTAAATAATTAAACAATTAATTTACACATATATATGTATTTTTATTTACATTAAATAACAAATACATATATTAATGACATGTGTCAAAGTCTCATTTGACGAATAATTAATGTGTATCTAATCATATTATGTATCAAATACAAATTCACAATAATTATTAGCGGAAAAAATCCCCTAATGCATGTGTTATCGTTTAACCAATTAAACTATCCGAATTAACTCACTTAATCTGGTGAAGTATAATGAATAATTCATATTATTCATATCGCGTTGCCCAAATGCTCAATGAGTACACTTCATATTGTGGAACTCTCTAAGTTTAGGTTTATCCGTCACGAAATCCAATTTCGTGTCCATTATCCACCCACTGATGGATTATGATGACCACAGATAATCTCGCTAAACTATGCAAGCCGAGGTCATAGCATACGTATAATCCATCTATCACAGGCCATCAGTATTATACCTAGGATATAGATGAGAACGTCAAATCCATTCGGTATAATACAGCCAACTTTTAATTTATGATCTCTAAATAACACTCGGAACTGATTTCTGAAGTTATACCACGGCCATGGATTTACTAGATCGTAAACACGTGAGGATGCATATGCCCTGTACATAGGACTGACGGATCCTATCTTGATACGCACAGGATATCATGAGCATCAGTCCACACCCAATGAACAGGCGGAGGTCTGATCATGGCTAGATTGTTGACGTGACTGCCATCAAAGTGTAGAGGATAACTCATATATACACGGTGGTATCTCAAGTCGAAGGACCATTACGCTTGCTCAACTCGAGAAGGTTCATATTGACGTTGGTGTACCATCTATTAGGAAACCTTCTGTGATTCGTTCAATGTCTTATCAAATAAACACCTACATGTCTATATGAGTCTCTCGAAACTCATGGTTCAACGGATTTTACTAACCGACCCGTGTTAGCAAATCTTGACCAGGAACTTTATTTAAGGATATACAACTAATAATGCACCTCCCAATACCAATTACAAACTACGTTGTAACTACGCACTATACTCTAAATCCTAGGGCCTTTGTCTAATATACACGTATCACTGAATCAGATTCAGTTTCGATCTAATCGTAATCAGATATCTAATCGCAATTAGATCGAATAAGCATATAAAAGACAAGGGTGCTACCATTAAAATTAGTAATATTATGGAAAATATAATTGCTCATATTTATGAATCAGACATAAATACGATCCGGATTGGCACTCCGAGCACCAACCCTAACAATGTATACCAACAAATTTGATGATGTTTGTTCGTAGGAAATGTGTGTGTAAATATATATGTATATATATATGTATGTGTATAAGCATGTACATCTATATATAAATATTAATAGTTTTAGTGACTAAAACACCACAGGTTTGTGATGGTTGAAGCCAGAGGTATGGGTGGTTTGGTTCAATGGCGCATATCATGGATATATATATATATATATACTATGTTAAAAGTATGTCATTGATGTGTATGCGATATAATTACTATATGTTCCGATATACGAGACGTTTGTCGATGCTTGATAAATTTGAAATGTATAATGTAATGTGCCCGACCTGTGGGCTTCTTATTGAATAATGATGGAAATATGTTTTGTGTGATGTATCTGTTATGTGAATGGATACTTTTATCTTTGGTTTTTAATGATACTTTTATTTCCTGATATTTATGTTCTTTGATAACTTTGATTATGTTTTGGCATTATGATGTTTGATCATGTGAAAGATAAGTGTTTTTGATAAAAATAGGATTTCAGATAATTTGACTTTTGATTGAAAATTATAAAGATATGTTCCCATCTCGGTTCTTGTAATATGCTTTAACGTTTTGAGAATTTTCATTATGTTTATACTAAGACGCTTATTAGTGAAATATTTCCACCTCGATGCTTGACTCATGCTTTCAAGTTTTATGATTTATAGTTATATTTTCGTTGAGGCACTTGATGACATGTTTCTGTCCCGACACTTGACTCTTGTTTTTATGATTTATAACTTATGATTATGTTGTTCTACGAGACATTTGTTATGGGGTTATGACCATCGAAAAATGGCTGGCCCGCTACCATGTCGACATGGTCCTGTTCGTACGCTGTTCAGTCAGAGCGCGCGACTCAGATAGTGGACTCTTGATAAGTTCTTGGAAAGTTTGTTTACAAAAGGACTATTTTGAATGATAAGAATTTGTCTTCCGTTCACTTTTTCAAAAGTCTTGTTTTTTTACTAAGACACATTTAGTGTCATGGAAAGATTGATTTTAAAAGAAATATGTTTTAAATAGATACATTGGACTTCATTTATGCTATGATATGATATGTTACTGCCATGATGCTTGCTCCATATTTTTATGGTTCTATATTTTTGAATTCATCGTGGCACTTGTATAGGGCTCTGTCCAACTGTAGTGGACCGACCCGCTACCCTTTGTCTACATAAGCTTGTTTCATTCATTATCTTATCTATTCGCGCGATCTGTGCGCTTGATCTGGTCATTGGATGCTTGTTATGTTTTGTCCAGTTGAGTTGGTCTGGAAAATATAGTGATAAGTCAGAAAATATATAACCATGACCCAAGCGCCGGGATGGAAAAATAACGTTGATCAAATACCTCTGCGGATATATAATGATAAATCATAAAATATCAAAAATATTTAACAAGCGCCGAAACGAAAACATAAAATCATCATGCATGTTCATTAACAATAAACCTCATCAAAACGAAAATCGAATCAAACGAGGTAAATCCTTCCCTAAAATACTTCATTCCGAAAATGAATAAACAAGAACACCCGTACTCGGTTTAAAATTTTTTCACTTGTTTGAAAACATTTTCAAACAGATGTGTAATTCACTTATTCATAAGGCAACAAATCAAGTGCAGCCACACACATATATGTCATATCCTGAGTTTCCAGAACAGTTCTGGAAGGTTCTTGAATTGAAGTTTAGATCTTAGAAGAAGATGATGTTAGAGAATAAGAGTTTAATCATTGAAAAATGTGTTAGAATGTTTTATAGTGGAATCTTGTTGCATAGGAAATCGTGAAATTTGAAATAATTGGTTACGCAATTTTGATATACTGAGACATTTTTGTTATTTTAGCTATAAAAATAGAAAACGACTGCTGATTGAGTTAATTTTTAATCCATTGGAAAGGTTTTTTTAAGAAGAACAACTTTCTTGTTGTACACTTTTCGAAATTTACAGTATTAGAGCTTGAAAAATATAAATTTCCAAAAGAACCCAATGGTTGGGGTCTGTTTGAAATTTTGCTTGACTATTTCATAATTTTCCAAAAACTTATGATAAATACCCATAGATTTCAGAAACTGCAGAAGTGGCAAAGTTTTGAAACTTCCCACACATGACCCTCTGTCTTCATTTCACATTTGAGGATGACTGGTCGCGCCGGTGGCCAGTCGGCCACCTCGATGGCCCAGAAGGATCATCCAGCCGCCCCATCTCACAGTGGCCGACGACTACCCCAAAATCGTCAGAATCTGGTAAAAATTAATGAGAAACACGCGACCTTCTCCATCTCAATCTCGGCTTGTCGTCTCGATCCACGTGTTGAGTCACCTGCCAAATCGAAGCCCTTGGAGAGTACTATAAGATGGTAGTGATAATTTTTCCGATCCGTGCTTGATTTCTTATAACCTTCAGGTAAACAGTAGCTCCGATTGGAATTCCTTCAATTCCTACGCGTTCGTATGAGCATTGGGAGTCCATATATACCCTCAAACTCTCGATAAAACCTCCCAATAAAAACTCAATATTTTCAAGTTTCTCATTTTGTATTTGGATACTTCCAGTGGTGTTTTAGAGTAACTTATTGACTTGTATTGAATTGGATAAGTTAGAATGTATCGAATTTATGTTATTGGTAGAATCTAGGTAAAATCGGAATGAATTGGACTGATTCGTAAGATTAATGAGTTTTCGATAAAATAAGCTTTCACGGGTGTCTGTGTCTTGATGAATGTAATTATGGATATAGCTTAATTCTGATAATATGATAATATTTGAGTAATTCTAGAGAGGATGGTAGGACTCAGGATCCTTCTGTAACGTTATCAAGAGATTTTATGGAAGATTTTCTGAAAACACATAACTTACCTAATTAAGCTACTTGATTGACATAGAACAGTGTATAGTGATGTAATATGAGTATTAGATTTATTTTGGGTTTTTTAGGAAGTTTGTTTTAGTAAGTCATGATTTCCACAAAACTGCGATACCAACCGTTTTTTGTAATATATTTTGGCATATTTGACTATGATTAAGAGTGTCTGGAAAACTAGGTTAGTAACCCATATGATGAGTACTTGATCTAATGATTCATGTTTGAAATAGATATAGTAATGGTGATACATGTATATGTATGTATGTATGAGTATGTATATGTATTTGTTTGTGAGGGAACAAATATATTCCGTTGTCGGACAGAATGAATGACAATCTTGTTGTTTCCTTGAATACTGTTAACAATTATTGATGAATGGATTTGAAGTGTTGTGTGACAAGTTTGTGAGTGTGTGTGGGTGTGGGTGTGTGTGTGTGTGTGTGTGTGTGTGGTGTGTGTGTGTGTGTGTATATATATATATATATGCAATCCTTTTGAAATGCACGGGAGGGGACTCGTATTGTGAGTTTGATGTATATGTGTATCTATGGGTATTTGATTTCTTAGATGATGATTGAAGGAAATAATGTATGAAGTAACTATAGATATTTAGGATGTTCAAAATAAGACAAGGATAGTTAAGATATGGTTTAGAGACCGTGGACGAGATATGTCGGATCTAACTTATTTAAAAAGTAAGATATGCGAGGAGATTGAAGATACGTGTGTGTACGTACCTGCATAGTAGTACGTATAGTTTAAGTAAAATAAACCACCACGAGTTTAGGATGGTTAAAACCATGGTATAGGTGGTTTGGTGTAACAACGCATAATCATACATTATGGATTTATATGTGTATGTGTATACCAAGTTAAAATTATGTTTTTAATGTGTATATGATATAATTTTAATGCGTTCTGATATATAAGTCGTACGATGAAGCTTGATATCATTGAAATATATTATGTATTGTGCCCGACTTGTGGACTATTTGTTCAATGATGAAGGATAAATGTGTGATTTGTGATGTAATGGAAATGTGAATAGATACTTTTATTTTCTGTTTTTATAAATGCTTTTGTTTTCTAATATATCTGTTCTTCGATATTTAATTTTACGATATGGAAATATTTTGACAAAAAGAACGATTTCTGATAGTCTGGTTTTAACCAAAAGTGATAAAAAAATATATTTCTACCTCGATGATTAATTTACGTTTTCATGTTTTATGATTTATCTTGTCAAGCTGCTTGATGATATGTTTTTGTCCCTACGCTTGCCTATTGTTCTTACAATTTATGACTGATAAGTGTGATTTATACCCACTTATCTATATATCCCTAACTTATTATTTTGTTAGTTTCATACCATTTTACATGTTTTGTATTTTATTTTATGTGTATTGATAGGAAACATTAGAGCATAGATCTTGAGGCTAACGTATGTGTTTGGGGAGCTTAAGGATGTAAAGAAAGCACGCGGGAAAGAAAAATATGCAAAACAAGACACTTTGGCCAAGAAAAGAGCCTCACGACACCAGAATTTGCGTCTTGACGCCATCACCATCAATGAACACAGAAGTGGCGTTGTGACCCCCCATATGATTTTCAGACTTTAGGAAATCTGTTTTCTACACTTAAAAAGACTTCTTAAACTTCCCTATAAATACATAGTTCGTCCAAAACCCTTGAAGGGAAATAATTAGACACAACAAGAGAGTTTAAAACACATAATTTAGAGAGATCTAGGAAGAGGATTGAAGAGCGAGAAGATGAGAAAAATATGGTGACGTATGAAGACGAAATGATTCGATTCGGGTTTTATCTTCTATTTTCTTTCTTCAAACTCTTATGATGTTCAATATGTTCTTGACTCTATTTCATTGTTCTTTTATTTAGTCATAAACTAATTTTCTTATTCTAGAAGATGATTAATCGGTGAAATCACACACATTACGCAAGCGCACGTATCGCTCAAGTAGTATAAAAATATCGATCCCACAAGGACTTAATTTTTAGTATTATTAATTATTGATGCTGTTCTTTACAAGTATCTAATTAGGGTAAGAAGGGATTGTTTATTGGTTGAAGTTGGATTTGATTAAATAAATAAAAATAAAAAATAAAAACAAAGGAAATTAATAATAAAACAAAAAACATCTAGGGTTTTGATTACGCTCAATATTACTCTAATGATGAATTGATTCTCATATACATATGTAATAAATCAGTTGTTAACCTAGAACACGAAGATATTCAAAAGCCTCTTCCGATGGTCAGATGTAAACACCCAAAGTAACCCAAGTAACTATATTCCTATGTTAATTAAGAAACTCTGAATTCATTACGTTCAAGTTCCAATTGTGCCTACCCACGCCCGACATGTATATTCCTATCCTGGAACGAAATCTCTAAGGTGAGATCGTGAGCTATTGAATTTAAGGTTGAAACCTAAAAAATCTTTTCCAAGTTCATTTTAAGTTTACCACATCAATCTTATTGGTGATCAGGCAACAAGAAGCATTAAGGTTAAGATTCAATAAACAAGCCAAAGGATCACACATAATATAAAGAAAATCAATTATGAAACTTGTGAATATTGTGCTTCATCATTTCCCTAGATTAAAAATAAAATATTGGGGGTTAGGGAATCCACCTTTAATATTTCAAATATAGAAGTCTCACTTTATTATAATTTAGAAATTGTCAGTGTTACTCAATTAATGAAGTCAAACAAGCCATAAAGGTGATGTTATTATTTGTCCATAAATCAGCCATATAGGCGGTATTCATCTGTCACCTAAAGATCAGACCATATAGGCGGTATCTAATTATGTCAAATAAATAAAACCAGACCATATCGGCGGTATCTACATTAATCCATATTATTAAATTACAATTTCTATATTATAAGATAACTGAGATTAATCTACCTGATCATATTAAAGGTTTCACATTTTCCCCACCGGAAATTAATTACTAAATAAAAGAAGTACAAACACATAAACTATTATTACTAAGAATAAAAATAATAATTAAAATACAGAAATTAAATAAACACACAAGATACAATCCTCAAGTTCCTTAACAGAAACCTGAAGGAAAGTATGAAATTTACAAATGAAATCAAGCTATATTTATAGGCAAAATTTTGCCTCCACCAATTTCTCCACCAAACATGCCACCAAACATGATACCAAATATGGCACCAAACTCTCCACCAAATCCTCCACCAAATATGCAAGCATGTTTGGTGGAGGTTTGACAATTGTAAATTGTCATTTTCCATTTATTTTTTGTTTTTGATAATGACTTTAATAATTATATATAACACACTTTGGTTTTTCATCAATTTCGATCTTGAAAACTTCAGAATTCGAAATTATTATAAGCATCAAAGTTTTATATCTTTGAGTCTTCTTTCATCTGGAAGTTGAATCACCTCAATCCCATATTGTAGTAAAATGTTATGGCCAAAATACGAAAATTGCTCAAAGTTGAAATTTCTGAAATTGTACTTCATTAGAACGTCTTTTCAAGTTTCCAACCTCCAAAATCCAAATGTCAAGTCCAGTTTTTACCCTTATTTGTTCCACATTTCGTCCTGATTGATTCCATTGAGTCCCGATTTTATTTTATCTGCAAAATAAACTAAAACACATCAAAATATTCATAAAACTCGAGAAACTATACAAAATATTAGGTAAAAGGGGCGGTAAATATTGATATATTTTCCGCTCATCACTCCCCCAAACCTAATATTTTGCTAGTCCTCGAGCAAAACAAATGAAATCAAAATGAAATAAACAACTAAGGTTAATTTAATCTAAGCCATTTTCGTAGGTATCACGGTTGTATTTAGCGTATGCAACAAGCCTTTAAACCATAGGTAACCCTAGTGGATGAGTTGTAGTCTCGTGAAGGTTTGTAGTGACAATACCCACAAACGTCAATTAAATTCAATCAAACAAAAGGTCAAAAGAAACAAAACATTAGTAGTTTAACTAAAAAGTGAAATTTCTTATCCAAGTTAGTAGTTATTTTCCTTCTTTCTAAATTACCAAATAAGTAAATTCTCCTTTGCTTTTTACCATTCTCCATATACACAATTAACAAGGTATTAATCAATTCATTGTGCCCACAATATTCACAAGTGTAGTTGAAAAGAGAGTAATAATTTTGTCCTAAAGTTATGTTAGAGTTCACACCTTTTGGTAATGAAAGTTTATTTATAAACATAAATATTTTTTTTCAATCTCTACCGTTTGACGCGAACAATCACTGCTTAGTGAGGCAATTCCCGGTTACTGAGTAAAAGCTTTATTTATTAAAATAGTTAAGCTCTACCGTTTGACGTGAACAATCACTGCTTACTGAGGCAAGATGTCCGGTTACTAAGTAGAAGTTTATTTGTTATCTAACTAACTCAAAATGTACCGTTTGACGCGAACAGTCACTGCTGGCCAGGCAAGACGTCCGGTTACTAAGTAAAAGCTTGGTCAGTTTTTATTCATCTTTTATTTATTTTTTAAATAAATACTCATTTCACTACCTTTAGGTGTTGGCCCCAATAAACTAGAGAACTGAATATTACAAAATTTTCACTTACACCCATGTTCATATGTTACCGTGTATGTTTATAATATCTATCAAATGAGCATATGAAGGTAAATTCTAATCAATATTATGGAGGATTCACAAATATAAATAATAAAAAAGGAAATAAATAAAAATTAACTTATTCCGAATTAGATTGAGATAAGTCTCAGGAGCGTGATTACACAGCTATCTCAAAACAACAATTTCACTTTGTAAGTAAAAAATTAAGCAACAAATAACAATAAAACAAACATAACAAGACAACTAAGCAAAAAAAAAAAACAGATTAATCAACTATCCCCTCCCCCAACCTAATTGAGACATTGTCCCCAATGTCTTAAAAAGAAGAATAAGAGTTTAGAAGATAACAACTGGTTAGCATGGAATAAGAAAACATGCATTAAACAAAACAAAACATGTAGGAAATAACAAGGTAGAGCATGTAATAATCACCGCAAACCTAAATTTAACATTATTCCTAATGCAATACAAAACAAAGTAAAAAGAAGAGAACAACACAACCGTGCAAATCGCTCGATTGGTTAGACACCATTCCTTGATGGCTCTTGTTTTCTATGGCTTGGTCTGCCTTAAGTGTTTCGTCTGTGCTTTTTCCTACAAAAATAACACAAAAAATGAAAAATACTACAATATGTGTATTGACTGGCGTAATCACACAAGTATAACGCAACCGCACGTATCGTTCAAGTAGTATAAAAGTATCGATCCCACGAGGACTTAAAATATTTTTTTATTAATTTATGAAGTCAAATTTTTACGAGTATCTAATGGATTGGTTATTTGATTGGATGGTGACTTTAAACTTAAAACAAGTAAATGAAATTGCTTGAAAGTAGATTTAGGAAAATTCAATTTTATAAAACTATTGAGGGTTGTGAATCTTTCCAATATCATTTTTAAGGATGAATGTTATCTTACGGTTGTGTAATATATCGATTTATTAACCTGGAACACGAAATTATGTAAAAGCCTTTTCCGATGGTCAGATACAAATACCCAGTGTAACCCGGTTAATCATATTCCTATATCAATTAAGTTATCTGAATTCATTAAGATTAAGTTCCAATTATGGCTACCCCCGCCCGACAGGTATATTCCTATTCTGTAACAAGATGCATTAAGACTAAGGCTCAATAAATAAATCTTTATATTACCCAAATCGTAATTTAACCCCTTATAAACCAGTGATATTGGATTTCATCACAACCTCAGATAACTAACTTAGTTATGACACATAACTAGGGCTGGTAAAAACTTAAATAAAATAAAAGACATAAAGTAAATTGCTGGAAATTAAATACTGAAAAGTAAATTGCTGAAAAGTAAATTGCTGAAAAGTAAATGCTGAAAGTAAATTGCTAAAAAGTAAATAAAGTAAAAGTACAATAAAAGAAAATGCAGAGGTAAAAGGATCGACTTTTATTACTTCTATTTTAGATATCTTCATTAATATAATATATTAACTTTGCATGATAATTATCAACCAGCCATATAGGCTGTATCCAGATTAAGTCAAATTAATAATTAATTACCAACCGACCAATCAGGCGATATCCAGTTAGTTAGGTTAAAACCAATTTAAATAATTACCAACCGACCAATATGGCGGTATCCTCGTTAAGTCAGGTTTTAATTAGTTTATATATTATAATTAAGGGAGATTAATCTAAATATTAGTAATAAAAGTTTTACCTTTTACCACAGCAAGAGGGAGTTACCTCCTCATACTGAAAAGTAAATTGCTGAAAAGTAAAGAAAAGAAAGTATTGTGCGTAAAAGTAAATTACAGAAAGTAAAGACTGAAAAGTAAAGAAAAGAAATTGCAAATGCGAAAATTAATTACTAAAAGCTGTAAATAAACAAACAAGATACAATTTTCTTAGTATTCTTAAGGAATTCCTTAGAAGAAAGTATGAATTTACAAATGAAATGGCTTGGTATTTATAGGCAAAATTTTGCCTCCACCAAATCCATTATTAAATGCTCCACCAAATCCATTATTAATTGCTCCACTAATTGCTATCATGTTTGGTGGGAGTTTGACTATTTTTATTTTTTATTTATTTATTTTTTTTGCTTTGAAAATGACTTTAATAATTACACATAACACACTTACATATGTTTCATCGATTTCGGTCATGAAACATTTAGAATTCGAAATTATTTTGTTATTTCAAGTTGTAGATATTTGAGTCTTCTTTAATCTGGAACTTAAATCAGCTCAATCCGATATCGGAGTAAAAGTATTTGCCCAAAATACGACAATTGTTCAAAATTAGAATTTTCGAAATTGTACTTCTTTAGAACGCCCTTTCAAGTTTCCAATCTCCAAAATTAATATGTCAAGTCCAATTTGTTGCCCTTATTTGACCCACATTTCGTCCTAAATGATTCCATTGAGTCCCAATATTATTTTATCTGGAAAATAAACTAAAACACATCAAAACGTTCATCAAACCCGAGAAACTAAACAAATTATTAAGTAAAAAAGGGCGATAAATATTGATATATTTTCCGCTGATCACACCCCCAAACCTAACATTTTGCTAGTCCTCGAGCAAAACAACAAAATAAAATACAAGAAACAATTAAAATTAAACTAAGCCACTTTCGTGGGGATCACGGTTGCATTTAGCATATGCAACAAGCCTTTAAACCCCTAGGTGTCACTAGTGGACGAGTTGTAGTCTCGTGAGGGCTTACAACAACGATACCCACAAAAGTTTGATAAAAGTAAAAATATAGTAAAACTAATGCACACAAAAGCAAAAAGATAAGAGAAAAGAGAATAAAGAAGTTAGTGACTAAACAAGTGAAACTTCTTATCCAAGTTAATAATTGTTTTCTTTCTTTCTAGATTACTGGATAAGTGAATTCTCCGATTATTTTTTACCATTCTTCATATACACAGTCAACAAAATATTAATCAACTCATTTTGCCTACAATAGTCACAAGTGCAGTTGAGAAGAAAGTAATATTTTTGTCCTAAAGTTTTATCAGAATTCACACCTTTTTAGCAATGGAATATTTTTCTTATTTTTTTTTATTTTTTTTTATTTATATACAATATCTTTCATCTATTTAGCGAGCTTTGGGTCAGTGACTCCCAAACCAGTTGGCTTTAAGGCACTAGGTGTTAAGACACCCCTACGGACTTAATTACTCACACTTCATACATATATATTTTTTACAACATCTTCAATCCATGTAGCAAGCTTTGAGTCAGTAACTCCCAAACCAATTGGCTTTAGGGCACTAGATGTTAAAAAACCCTTATGGATTTAATAACTCGGATCCCAGACGTTTGTCTAGTATTTTTTTTTCTCATTGCTTTTTTAGATGCTTCCTCCAATTAAACTATAGCACTAAATATTACAAACTTGTCAATTACAACTCATGTCCATATGTTACCATGTATGTTGATAATATCTGTCAACTGAGCATATGAAGATCCATTTTAGTCAGTTTTATGGAGAATTCACAAATTAAATAATTCAAAAGAAAATAAACAAAAATTAACTTGTTCCGAAATAGGTTGAGATACGTCTCAAGAGTGGAATTTCCATACACAGCTATCTCACACCAATTTTACTTGATCAATCTTGTAAAAAACACAAAAACACTAAATATTTTTTTAAAAAAAACTTTTCAATTTTTTTTGTATTTTTTCGAAAATTTAGGACTAAAAATAAAATACTACAAGTATTCCACACCCTAAACCTAAATGAGACATTGTCCCCAATGTCTTAAAAAGTAGAAGATGAGTTTAGAAGATAGTACCTGGTTAGCTGAAATTCTACATCTAAAATGGAAATTAAAGGTTAAGATCCAAATTGCATTGGTTGCCTCACTACTAGCGCTAAGTTTAAAGTAGTCAGCTAGACATTACTGCCCGAACGTTAGGCTGGATCTGAAAGTGTGGCAATTTCTTTTTGTCGCTCAATTGATTCTTCCCAGTAGTGCTTGACACGCTTATTTTTAACCTTGAATGTTTTGTTAGAGTCGGGATCATATAACTCAACGGCTGTATCTGGTAAAACCTTGGTGATTAGGAATGGACCTAACCACCGAGATTTTGGCTTCCATGGAAGAGTTTCAACCTTGATTTGTATAATATTACCTTCTGCCCTGGTTCCAGCTGTATGCGCACTAACTTCTCATCATGTTTCTTTCTGGCCTTTTCTTTGTATAATTTGGCATTCTCAAAAGTCTTAATGTGAAATTCCTCCAATTCATTGAGTTGGTGGAACTGTTTCTCTTATGTTGTTTGTACTGCAAGAATAGGCTTCTTCAGTACGCAGTACGCTTTATCTTCAGGCTACACATGTAATTGACATGCTTTAAGTTTGTCAGCAGAAATTTGCATTGCATTGGAGGTCTGGATGGTAATATTTATCACATCAAGTCTGAAACATTCCTCATTCTCGTCATTCGGGAAATTCATGGCTTTAAAAACATTGAATGTTACTTCTTGATCATGTACCCTCATGGTTAGTTCTCCTTTTTGTACATCAATAATGGTTTGACCTGTAGCCAAGAATGGCCTCCCGAGGATGATTGGCACGTCTTCGTCTTCCTCCATATCAAGGACAATAAAATCTGCTGGGAAAATGAATTTTTCAACTTTGACCAGCACATCTTCAACTACAACTCTCGGAAATACGAGCGTTCTATCAGCAAGTTGTAGAGAGATTGATGTGGGCATTGTTTCTCCAATCTGCAGTTTCTTGTAAATAGAAAAAGACATCAAGTTAACACTTGCACCTAAATCGCACAAAGCCTTACCGAAGTCATGTTCTCATATGGTACAAGAAACAGTGAAACTGTCAGGATCTTTCAACTTAATCGAGAAAACTGCTTGTCTAGTTTATTCTTTTGGAGAAGCTGTGGAAAATGTTGAGGTATAGTGATTTTTTCTTGATTTTTTTCTTTTGCTTTTTTTTCCACCATCTGTGGAACTGCTTCGCTGCTTTCTTTTGGAACTTCCTCAACAATTGCCTTGACTCCAACATTTTTGTTAATTTCAATATCACTTTTTAATATGATGGCATGACATTGCTCATTCCCCATGTTCCTCGGATTTGGTTCAGTGTTGCTAGGAAAGTTACGTGGCGGTCTGTAACTCTGAGCATTGGCCAGTTGTCCAATTTGATTCTCCAGTGATTTAATAGAAGAAGATTGACTTTGAATTAATGCTGCTTGGGATTGAAACAAAGTATCATACATAGCTGCTTGAGAGTCGTGTTTTGCTTCTATCTTTTTCAAGTGGGTCAACACTTCTGTTATTCCTGTTTCTTTGTCATACTCCTGGCCTTTGTTTTGCTGTTGGAATCCGGGTGGTGGATTATTCATTTGCCCTGAATTGTTATTCTATGCGAAATTGGGATGATTCCTCCACTATTGGTTGTAGGTGTTGGAATATGGATTGTTCATTTGCCTGTTGAAATTGTTGACATAATTCACCGTCTCTTTATGTTGGTTTGGCTCTGGTGCTCCTCCATATGGTGAAATTTTGGATCCAGTATTAACTTGCATGCTGAGAGTTTCCATGAATTTACATATCTGATCCAGCTTGGCATTCACTGCAGTGTTGGCTCCAACTTCATAAATTCCAGCAATTCGTTGGATCAAGCTACTTTCTGTTGGCGAAAAGGAATTATTGTTAGCCATTTCTTCAATTAGGTCCCTGGCTTGATCTTATCCTTTTGACATTAAAGCTCCTCCAACAGCAGCATCTATTGTGGTTCTCATTATTCCAGAAAGTCCATTGTAGAAGGTTTGGACTTGTAGCCATTTTGCAATCTCATGATGAGGACATTTCCAGAGTAAATCCTTGAACCTTTCCCAAGCTTCGCAAAGGGATTCTGAATCTTGTTGCATGAAGGATGTGATGTCATTCCTCAACTTTGCAGTTCTAGCTGGTGGAAAGTACTTTACAAGGAATTTGGTGGCTAGAGTGTTCCAAGTTGTGATGGAACCTGCTGGTAATAAATGTAGCCAAGCCTTAGCTCTTTCTTTCAAGGAATATGGAAAAAAACGCAATCTCATTGCTTCTTCAGCTACTTGGTTGTACTTGAAAGTACTGCAAACTTCCAGGAAGTTGCTGATGTGGGCATTAGGATCTTCAGTTGCATTCCCCCCAAACTGAACTGATTGCTGTATCATCTGAATGCATATTTTGATGTCATATGCATTTGCTGGTAAAGGAGGAAGTACAATACAGGAAATGAGGCCGTCAACCACCGGAATGGTTCTGTCTCGAATGAGAATTGGTGGTGCAATCTCCAAAGGTTCAGGTTCCATGTTGATCAGTGTTTCTTGGCCTTCTCGTCTTTCCCTTCTCAACTGTCTGATGGTTCTTTCAATTTCTGGGTCAAGCAGTCGGACTTCAAAGCTTATGGTTCGTCTCATGTAGTGTTTTAGAACCTGAAACACAAGAAAACAAAAATAATAAGAAAAAGAGAATTAGACACAAGTAAAGGTATCTAACCTCAAAACTAATAGTGAAAGATAAATAAGTCCCCGGCAACGGCGCCAAAAACATGACCGGCGTAATCACACACGTATAATGCAAGCGCACGTATCGTTCAAGTAGTATAAAAATATCGATCCCACGAGGACTTAAAACCTTTTGTTATTAATTTATGAAGTCAAATTTTTACGAGTATCTAATGGATTGGTTATTTGATTGGATGGTGACTTTAAAATTAAAACAAGTAAATGAAATTGCTTGAAAGTAGATTTAGGAAAATTCAATTTTATAAAACTATCCAGGGTTGTGAATCTTTCCAATATCATTTTTAAAGATGAAGGTTATCTTACGGTTGTGTAATATATCGATTTATTAACTTGAACATGAAATTATATAAAAGCCTATTCCGATGGTCAGATACAAATACCCAGTGTAACCCGATTAATCATATTCCTATGTCAATTAAGTTATCTGAATTCATTAAGATTAAGTTCCAATTATGGCTACCCCCGCCCGACAGGTATATTCCTATCATGTAAGGAAATCTATTAAAGGGTTATATATACTCAAGGAAGATCGTGAGCTATTAAGTCTAAGGTCTTAAACCTAAAATCCATTTTCCAAGTTCATTTTAAGTTTACCGAATCAATCTTATTAATGGCCAGTTAACAAGATTCATTAAGACTAAGGCTCAATAAATAAAGCTTTATATTACCCAAATCGTAATTTAACCCCTTATAAACCGGTTATAATGGACTTCATCACAACCCCAGATAACTAACTTAGTTATGACACATAACTAGGGCTGGTAAAAACTTAAATAAAATAAAAGACATAAAGTAAATTGCTGGAAATTAAATACTGAAAAATAAATTGCTGAAAAGTAAATTGTTGAAAAGTAAATTGCTGAAAAGTAAATTGCTGAAAAGTAAATGCTGAAAGTAAATTGCTGAAAAGTAAATAAAGTAAAAGTACAATAAAAGAAAATGTTGAGGTAAAAGGATCCACTTTTATTACTTCTATTTTAAATATCTCCTTTAATATAATATATTAACTTTACATGATAATTATCAACCAGCCATATAGGTGGTATCCAGATTAATTCAAATTAATAATTAATTACCAATCGACCAATCAGGCGGTATCCAGTTTAGTCAGGTTAAAACCAATTTAAATAATTACCAACCGACCAATATGGCGGTATCCTCGTTAAGTCAGGTTTTAACTAGTTTATATATTATAATTAAGGGAGATTAATCTAAATATTAGTAATTAAAATTTTACCTTTTACCCAGCAAGGGGGAGTTACCTCCTCATTACTGAAAAGTAAATTGCTGAAAAGTAAAGAAAAGAAAGTACTGTGCGTAAACATAAATTGCAGAAAGTGAAGACTAAATAGTAAATAAAAGAAAGTGCAAATGCGAAAATTAATTACTGAAAGCTGTAAATAAACAAACAAGATACAATCTTCTTAGTATTCTTAAGGAATTACTTAGAAGAAAGTATGAATTTAAAAATGAAATGGCTTGGTATTTATAGGCAAAATTTTGCCTCCACCAAATCCATTATTAAATGCTCCACCAAATCAATTATTAATTGCTCCACTAATTACTATCATGTTTGGCGGGAGTTTGACTATTTTTATTTTTTTTGCTTTGAAAATGACTTTAATAATTATACATAACATACCTACGGATGTTTCATCGATTTCGGTCATGAAACATTCAGAATTCGAAATTATTTTGTTCTTCCAAGTTGTAGATTTTTGAGTTTTCTTTAATCTGGAACTTGAATCAGCTCAATCCGATATCGGAGTAAAAGGTTATGCCAAAAATATGACCATTGCGCAAAATTGGAATTTCCGAAACTGTACTTCGTTAGAACGCCCTTTCAAGTTTCCAATCTCCAAATTTAATATGTCAAGTCCAATTTTTACCCTTATTTGTCCCACATTTCGTCCTAAATTATTCCATTGAGTCCCAATATTATTTTATCTGCAAAATAAACTATAATACATCAAAACGTTCATCAAACCCGAGAAACTAAACAAATTATTATGTAAAATGGGCGATAAATATTGATATATTTTCCGCTCATCACACCCCCAAACCTAAAATTTTACTAGTCCTCGAGAAAAACAACAAAATAAAATACAAGAAATAATTAAAATTAAACTAAGCCACTTTCGTGGGGATCACGGTTGCATTTAGCATATGCAACAATCCTTTAAACCCCTAGGTGTCCCTAGTGGACGAGTTGTAGTCTCGTGAGGGCTTACAACAACGATACCCACAAACTTTTGATCAGAGTAAAAAGATAGTAAAACTAATGTACACAAAAGGAAAAGGACAAGAGAAAAAAGAATAAAGAAGTTAGTGACTAAGCATGTGAAACTTCTTATCCAAGTTAATAATTGTTTACTTTTTTTCTAGATTACTAAATAAGTGAATTCTCCGATTATTTTTTACCATTCTTCATATACACAGCCAACAAAATATTAATCAACTCATTTTGCCCACAATAGTGACAAGTGCAGTTGAGAAGAAAATAATATTTTTGTCCTAAAGTTTTATCATAATTCACACATTTTTAGCAATGGAATATTTTTCTGATTTTTTTAATTTTTTTTTCTATTTTTTTTTATTTATATACAATATCTTTCATCTATGTAGCGAGCTTTGGGTCAGTGAATCCCAAACCAGTTGGCTTTAGAGCACTAGGTGTTAAGACACCCCTACAGACTTAATTACTCACACTTCATACATATATATTTTTTTAAAACATCTTCAATCCATGTAGCGAGCTTTGGGTCAGTGACTCCCAAACCAGTTGGCTTTAGGGCACTAGGTGTTAAAACACCCCTACAGACTTAATAACTCGAATCTCAGACATTTGTCTAGTTTTTATTTTTTATTTTTTATTTTTTATTTTTTTATCTCATTGTTTTTTTAGATGATTCCTCCAATTAAACTAGAGCACTGAATATTACAAACTTGTCAATTACAACTCATGTCTGTATATTACCATGTATGTTGATAATACTTGTCAACTGAGCATATGAAGATCCATTTTAGTCAGTTTTATGGAGAATTCACAAATTAAATAATTCAAAAGGAAATAAAAAAAATTAACTTGTTCCGAAATAGGTTGAGATACGTCTCAGGAGTGGAATTTCCTTACATAGCTATCTCACACCAATTTTACCTGATTAATCTTGTTAAAAACAAAAAAAAAACACAATTTTTTTTTTTTAATAAAATTTTTCAATTTTTTTTTTGTATTTTTTCGAAAATTTTGGACTAAAAATAAAAACAACATAAAAACAAAATACTATAACTATTCCTCACCCCCAAACATAAATGAGACATTGTCCCCAATGTCTTAAAAAGTAGAAGATGAGTTTAGAAGATAGTACCTGGTTAGCTGAAATTCTACATCTAAAATGGAAATTAAAGGTTAAGATCCAAATTGCATGGGTTGCCTCCCTGCTAGCTCTAAGTTTAAAGTCGTCAGCTAGACATCACTGCCCGAATGTTAGGCTGGATCTGAAAGTGTGACACTTTCTTTTTGTCGCTCAATTGATTCTTCCCAGTAGTGTTTGACACGCTTGTTTTTAACCTTGAATGTTTTGTTGGAGTCGGGATCATATAACTCAACGGCTCTATCTAGTAAAACCTTGGTGATTAGGAATGGACCTGAGCACCGAGATTTTGGCTTCCACGGGAAGAGTTTCAAATTTGATTTGTTTTATAGTACCTTCTGCCCTGGTTCTAGTTGTATGCGCACTAACTTCTCATCATGTTTCTTTCTGGAATTTTCTTTGTATAATTTGGCATTCTCACAAGGCTGAATGTGAAATTCCTCCAATTCATTGAGCTGGTGGAACTGTTTCTCTTCTGTTGTTTGTAGTGCAAGAATAGGCTTCTTCAGTACGCAGTACGCTTTATCTTCAGGCTCCATAGGTAATTGACATGCTTTAAGTTTGTCAGCAGAAATTTACATTGCATTGGAGGTCTGGATGGTAATATTTATCACATCAAGTCTGAAACATTCCTCATTCTCGTCATTCGGGAAATTCATGGCTTTAAAAACATTGAATGTTACTTCTTGATCATGTACCCTCATGGTTGGTTCTCCTTTTTGTACATCAATAATGGTTCGACCTGTAGCCAATAATGGCCTCCCGAGGATGATCGGCACATCTTCATCTTCCTCCATATCAAGGACAATAAAATCTGCTGGGAAAATGAATTTGTCAACTTTGACCAGCACATCTTCAACTACACCTCTCAGAAATACGAGCGTTCTATCAGCAAGTTGTAGAGAGAGTGAGGTGGGCATTGTTTCTCCAATCTGCAGTTTCCTGTAAATAGAAAAATTCATCAAGTTAACACTTGCACCTAAATCGCACAAAGCCTTACCGAAGTCATGTTCTCCTATGGTGCAAGGAACATTGAAACTGCCAAGATCTTTCAACTTTGGGGGAAGCTTCCTCTGAATGATGGCGTTGCATTCTTCTGATAATGCTACTATCTCGTAATCTCCAAATCTCTGCTTTCGTGAAAGAATGTCTTTCATGAATTTCACATAGCTAGGCATTTGTTCCAACGCTTCTGCAAATGGAATGTTGATATGCATCATTTTGAAGATTTCCAGGAATCGAGAAAACTTCTTGTCTAGTTTATTCTTCTGGAGACGCTGTGGAAAAGGTGGAGGTATAATGATTCTTTCTTGATCTTTTTCCTTTGCTTATTTTTCCTCCATTTGTGGAACTGCTTCGCTGCTTTCTTTTGGAACTTCCTCAATAGTTGCCTTGACTCCAACATTTTTGTTAATTTCAGTACTGCTTTTTAATATGATGGCATGACATTGCCCATTCCTCATGTTCCTCGGATTTGGTTCAGTTTTGGTGGGAAGGTTACCTGGCAGTTTGTAACTCTGAGCATTGGCCAGTTGTCCAATTTGATTCTCCAATGCTTTAATAGAAGCAGATTGACTTTGAATTAATGCTGCTTGGGATTGAAACAAAGCATCATACCTAGCTGCTTGAGAGTCGTGTTTTGCTTCTATCTTTTTCAAGTGGGTCAGCACTTCTGTTATTCCTGTTTCTTTGTCATACTACTGGCCTTTGTTTTGCTGTTGGAATCTGGGTGGTGGATTGTTCATTTACCCTGAATTGTTGTTACATGCGAAATTTGGATGATTCCTCCACCATGGGTTGTAGGTGTTGGAATATGGATTGTTCCCTTGTTTGTTGAAATTGTTGACATAATTCATCGTCTCTTTATGTTGGTTTGGCTCTGGTGCTCCTCCATATGGTGAACTTGTGGATCCAGTATTAACTTGCATGCTGAGAGTTTCCATGAATTTACATATCTGATCCAGCTTGGCATTCACTGCAGTGTTGACTCTAACTTCATAAATTCCAGCAATTCGTTGGATCAAGATCTTTCTGTTGGCGAAAATGAATTATTCTTAGCCATTTCTTCAATTAGGTCTCAAGCTTGATCTTCTCCTTTTGCCATCAAAGCTCCTCCAGCAGCAGCATCAATTATGGTTCTCATTATTCCAGAAAGTCCATTGTAGAAGGTTTAGACTTGTAGCCATTTGGCAATTTCATGATGAGAATATTTCTGGAGTAAATCATTGAACCTTTCCCAAGCTTCGCAAAGGGATTCTGAATCTTATTGCATGAAGGATGTGATGTCATTCCTCAACTTTGCAGTTTTAGCTGGTGGAAAGTACTTTACAAGGAATTTGGTGGCTAGAGTGTTCCAAGTTGTGATGGAACCTGCTGGTAATGAATGTAGCCAAGCCTTAGCTCTTTCTTTCAAGGAATATGGAAAAACACGCAATCTCATTGCTTCTTCAGCTACTTGGTTGTACTTGAAAGTACTGCAAACTTCCAGGAAGTTGCTAATGTGGGCATTAGGATCTTCAGTTGCATTCCCCCCAAACTGAACTGATTGCTGTATCATCTGAATGCATATTTTGATGTCACATGCATTTGCTGGTAAAGGAGGAAGTACAATACAGGAAATGAGGCCGTCAACCACCGGAATGGTTCTGTCTCAAATGAGAATTGGTGGTGCAATCTCCAAAGGTTCAGGTTCCATGTTGATCAGTACTTCTTGGCCTTCTCGCCTTTCCCTTCTCAACTGTCTCATGGTTCTTTTAATTTATAGGTCAAGCGGTCGGACTTCAAAGCTTATGGTTCGTCTCATATAGTGTTTTAGAACCTGAAACACAAGAAAACAAAAATAATAAGAAAAAAAGAATTAGACACAAGTAAAGGGAATCTAACCTCAAAACTAATAGTGAAAGATAAATAAGTCCCCGGCAACGGCGCCAGAAACGTGACCAGCATAATCACACACGTATAATGCAAGCGCACATATCGTTCAAGTAGTATATAAATATCGATCCCACGAGGACTTAAAACCTTTTGTTATTAATTTATGAAGTCAAATTCTTACGAGTATCTAATGGATTGGTTATTTGATTGGATGGCGACTTTAAACTTAAAACAAGTAAATGAAATTGCTTGAAAGTAGATTTAGGAAAATTCAATTTTATAAAACTATCCAGGGTTGTGAATCTTTCCAATATCATTTTAAAGATGAAGGTTATCTTACAATTGTGTAATATATCGATTTATTAACCTGGAACACGAAATTATGTAAAAGCCTTTTCCGATGGTCAGATACAAATACCCAGTGTAACTCGATTAATCATATTCCTATGTCAATTAAGTTATCTGAATTCATTAAGATTAAGTTCTAATTATGGCTACCCCCGCCCGACCGGTATATTCCTATCCTGTAAAGAAATCTATTAAAGGGTTATCTATCATCAAGGAAGATCGTGGGATATTAAGTCTAAGGTCTTAAACCTAAAATCTCTTTTCCAAGTTCATTTTAAGTTTACCGAATCAATCTTATTAATGGCCAGTTAACAAGATGCATTAAGACTAAGGCTCAATAAATAAAGCTTTATATTACCCAAACCGTAATTTAACCCCTTATAAACCGGTGATAATGGACTTCCTCATAACCCTAGATAACTAACTTAGTTATGACACATGGCTAGGGCTGGTAAAAACTTAAATAAAATAAAAGACATAAAGTAAATTGCTGGAAATTAAATACTGAAAGTAAATTGCTGAAAAGTAAATTGCTGAAAAGTAAATTGCTGAAAAGTAAATTACTGAAAAGTTAATGCTGAAAGTAAATTGCTGAAAAGTAAATAAAGTAAAAGTACAATAAAAGAAAATATTGAGGTAATAGGATCCACTTTTATTACTTCTATTTTAGATATCTCCTTTAATATAATATATTAACTTTACATGATAATTATCAACCTGCTATATAGGCGGTATCCAGATTAAGTCAAATTAATAATTAATTACCAACCTACCAATCAGGCGGTATCCAGTTTAGTCAGGTTAAAACCAATTTAAATAATTACCAATCGACTAATATGGCGGTATCCTCATTAAGTCAGGTTTTAACTAGTTTATATATTATAATTAAGGGAGATTAATCTAAATATTAGTAATAAAAGTTTTTCCTTTTACCCCAGCAAGGGGGAGTTACCTCCTCATTACTGAAAGTAAATTGCTGAAAAGTAAAGAAAAGAAAGTATTGTGCGTAAAAATAAATTGCAGAAAGTAAAGACTGAAAAGTAAAGAAAAGAAAGTGCAAATGCGAAAATTAATTACTGAAAGCTGTAAATAAACAAACAAGATACAATCTTCTTAGTATTCTTAAGGAATTCCTTAGAAGAAAGTATGAATTTACAAATGAAATGGCTTGGTATTTATAGGCAAAATTTTGCACCCACCAAATCCATTATTAATTGCTCCACTAATTGCTCCACTAATTGCCATCATGTTTGGTGGGAGTTTGACTATTTTTATTATTTATTTATTTATTTTCTTTGAAAATGATTTTACTAATTACACTTAACACACTTACATATGTTTCATCGATTTCGGTCATGAAACATTCAGAATTCGAAATTATTTTGTTCTTCCAAGTTGTAGATCTTTGAGTTTTCTTTAATCTGGAACTTGAATCAGCTCTATCTGATATCGGAGTAAAATGTTATGCCCAAAATAGGACAATTGAGCAAAATTAGAATTTCCGAAACTGTACTTCGTTAGAACGCCCTTTCAAGTTTCCAATCTCCAAAATTAATATGTCAAGTCCAATTTTTGCCCTTATTTGACCCACATTTCTTCCTAAATGATTCCATTGAGTCCCAATATTATTTCATCTACAAAATAAACTAAAACACATCAAAACGTTCATCAAACCCGAGAAACTAAACAAAATATTAAGTAAAAGGGGCGATAAAAATTGATATATTTTCCGCTCATCATACATAAAATACGAAAATAAATATAAATATTTAAATAAAAATAAAAATTTACATGGGTTGCCTCCCCGCGAGCGCTAAATTTATCGTCTTTAGCCAGACGTGTTTAAAGGTTGTCGTTCAAGGAGGCTTCAGTGTGGTTTTTGACGTTTTGGAGACGACAATGCCATGTGTGTTACTTTTCCAGCGTCTTTTCTAAAAATGAGGTGGACAATAAGATTTTTTCTGATTCTGTGCTCGTGCCACCTTCTTGAACTTTGTAGCTCATATGGTTTGTGAAAGGAAAAAAAAAAGAATATCAGGAGGTCTCATATGGTGCTTGACTTTGAATGGTTGTGTCATTCTGTCAAGCTTCTGGGCGGTGTCTTCGATATGTACTCCCCACTGCTGTGGTGTCATAAGATTTTCAATATGCTCCCATATTTGCTCTTGTATTTGCCCTGCATCTTGTTCCATCATTTCTTCATAGATGTATTTTAACATTTTTTGCATTCATCTCTTCATCTGACATTTGCGTAATGCATGCTCCACAAGTGTCAACCTGAGGATATAAAGATATGTTTGTCTGTAGGCCTTCATCCTCTGTGGTTGGTATGAACGGTTCAGGTAGATCTTCTCCTTGTTTCTCCTCACAGATGCACTCAGCGACCGAAGAATGATTTATATCAAATTGAGATTCTGCATGTTCGGGCCCATGTACTGATACATCTGACTCTTGATACTGCTCAGCCTCTTCCCTGTTAAGGTGCTATCATGAAATTCTAGGCACTCGAAATCTTCATCAGTGTCATCTAAAAATTCTCATTGAGATATATAATTTAGGTTGTCAGTTAATTGTCTAATTTAATCTGTCAGCCTCTGTATAGATGCTGCTTGACTCTGAAATTGTGCATCAAATTTAGCTTCCCATTTCTTGAGCATGTCCATCAACTGTTCTTCCATTGATGGTTCTGATTCTTGAGGAAAATCGTAGGTTGACGATGGATAAGATGGATAATAAGATTTAGTGAAATATGTGGGTTCGTCATTGTCATACCGGGAATGATTCTGATAATTCTGCCACCCCGAATTGAATGTGCAATGATAGCTAGGGTGGCTAGCATCACATACCTCACATCTTATTATTCTGTTCTGAAATGGTTGAGCAAATTTTTTTGTTATTTCTCTCTGATAGCCACTGATAGTTGTTGGGCTGGACAACAAGCCTCAGAAAACCAGACTGCTGCTCCCTAATATGGGGTGTAACTTCACCTCTTAAAATTCTTAATGCTTCCATCGCCCAATAAGGATCAATTTTCAACCACCTGAAAATATAAACAAATAAAAATTAAAGATAAAAATAAAAAATAAAGAAAATTTGATACAAGTAAAGTAGATAACTTCAAAATTAATAGCGCAAGAAAAATAAGTCCCCGGCAACGGCGTCAAAAACTTTATCGGTGAAATCACACATGTTACGCAAGCGCACGTATCGCTCAAGTAGTATAAAAATATTGATCCCACGAGGACTTAATTTCTACTATTATTAATTATTGATGTTGTTTATTTACAAGTATCTAATTAGGGTAAGAATGGATTGTTCGTTGGTTGAAGTTGGATTTGATTAAATAAATAAAAAAAAAAAATAAAAACAAATGAAATTAATAATAAAACATAAAACATCTAGGGTTGTGATTCCGCCCAATATTACTCTAATGATGAATTGGTTCTCATATACATGTGTAATAAATCAGTTGTTAACCTGGAACACGAAGCTATGCAACAACCTCTTCTGATGGTCAGATGCAAACACCCAACGTAACCCAATTAACTATATTCCTATGTTAATTAAGAAACTCCGAATTCATTAAGTTCAAGTTATAATTGTGGCTACCCACGCCCGACAAGTATATTCTTATCCATGAAGGAAATCTCTAAGGTGAGATCGTAAGCTATTGAATTTAAGGCTGGAACCTAAAATCTGTTTTCCAAGTTCATTTTAAGTTTACCATATCAATCTTATTGGTGATCAGGCAACAAGAAGCATTAAGGTTAAGATTCAATAAACAAGCCAAAGCATCACACATAATATAAAGAAAATCAATTATGAAACTTGTGAATATTGTGCTTCATCATTCCCTAGATTAAAAATAAAATGATGGGGTTAGGGGATCCACCTTTAATATTTCAAATGTAGAAATCTCACTTTATTATAATATAGAAATTGTCAGTGTTGCTCGATTAATTAAGTCAAATCAGCCATAAAGGCGGTGTTATTATTTGTCCATAAACCAGCCATATAGGCGGTATTCATCTGTCACCTAAAGACCAGACCATATATGCGGTATCTAATTATGTCAATTAAATAAATCCAGACCATATAGGCGGTATATACATTAATTCATATTATTAAATTACAATTTCTATATTATAAATAAGTGAGATTAATCTACCTTATCATATTAAAGGTTTCACCTTTCCCCCAGCGGAAATTAATTACTAAACATAAAAGAAAGTAAAAACAAACAAACTATTATTACTAAAAATAAAAATACATAATTAAAATACAGAATTTAAATAAACCCACTAGATACAATCCTCAAGTTCCTTAATAGAAAATAGAAGGAAATTATGAAATTTACAAATGAAATCAAGCTCTATTTATAGGCAAAATTTTACCTCCACCAATTTCCTCACCAATTTCTCCACCAAACATGCCACCAAACATGGCACCAAATATGGCATCAAACACTCATGTGGAGGTTTGACAATTGTAAATTGTCATTTTCTTTTTTTTTTATTTTATTTTATTTTTGATAATGACTTTAATAATTACACATAACACACTTTGGATTTTTTTATCAATTTCGGTCTTGAAAACTTGAGAATTCGAAATTCTTATGAGCATCAAAGTTGTATATCTTTGAGTTTTCTTTCATCTGGAACTGGAATCACGTCAATCCGATATCAGAGTAAAACATTATGGCCAAAATACGAAAATTACGCAAAATTGAAATTTCTGAAATTGTACTTTGTTAGAACGCCATTTCAAGTTTACAACCTCCAAAATCCAAATGTCAAGTTCAGTTTTTTTCCTTATTTATTCCACATTTTGTCCTGATTGATTCCATTGAGTCCCGATTTTATTTTATCTGTAAATTAAACTAAAACACATCAAAACGTTCATAAAACTCGAGAAACTATATAAAATATTACGTAAAAATGGCAGTAAATATTGATATATTTTCTGCTCATCAATGATGTAGCTTGTGCTTGAACCTATGTGTTTGATTGTGAAAATTCAAATTTTTCATAAGGTTCTGACCCTATGCAGAATTAAACACAATTAATTAAGACAAGTCATAACTATTATTTTATGGATTACAAACAAACACCCTTAAGTCTATGCAATTATAAAATAAAGCAAATAAATAAAAGCATAAACAAAATCAACACATGTAATTTTGTAAACGAAGTGGAAAACTCGTGGGAGTAAAAAACCACTCCGGATATCTAGGCTACCAGCCAAAATCTACTATAATGAGAAAACTAACAGTGATGGTATTAGAACTATGGCAGAAACTCCGCCAACTCTATTACCTCTAGATTGTAATAACCCGAAAAACACCTTGAGCCCGTACCAATCGGTCGTCTTAAGAACCTCTGAAGTCTCCAAGTGAATCAACCCTGCAAACTCGCAATACCGGAACTCCGACTACTAATTTTTCTCTTTAAGAACTCTGAAGCTTAGGAAATCGGTTAGGGTTGTGTATCTGTGTAGATGGTCAATCAAGAAACCATATCACCAATGCGAAGAAGAAAAAGCAATCAATAAAGTCTTGAAGGTTAAAATAAAGAAGGTTGAAAACTTAACAAGGTTGAGGCTCAAAATAATGTGTTTCCAACAATTGTGAAGGTGGTTTAATGTTTGTTTATATAGGTAGGGTGAATACTAGGGTTTCCTTTGTACAAAACGGGCTTAAAAATATGTCTAAAATAACCTACTTACGCACGAGCATTCGAACGCCACAAGAACGCGCGTTGAACGCGCATTATTCCACAAACTCGTTCGAATGTAGTTTCGAACGCACCACGAACAGAAACTCACTGAATGGTTTCGTTTGAATAGGAAGATGAAAGCACTACACTTGTGAACCTTTTGCCAAGTTTCGTTCGAACCAAAATACGAATGTGACATGAATGACATTCATTCAAACGCAAACATGAACGCAACACTAATGCATATTTGATTCCTTAACGCATAATCTTCGCCAAATACCAGTCCAATTACTCCGAGATCTTCAAGGCTCATTACAACTCAATTGAACTTGTTTTGTTACGGACATTGCCAACATAAATGGATCTAACAATCTCCCTTTTTGGCATTCCGTGACAAAACACTACCTAATACAAAGACTAAAGTAAAAGACCCAAAAATAAAATAGCCAACTGTCAACCATCAAGACAATGACTTATTACAATATGATTTGATCTAATACCTAACCAAGTAGTCTGGAAATCGATGCCATTTCAGCCATTAATCTACTCACCTGAAATATCCACAAAAAATAATATACCATGAAAAGTACATGGAATATAAGGAGCATGTAAAAACAAAATAAAAACCTCATGCATGTAAAGGTAGATATTCTACTCCCCCTTAATCTGAATCTCCCTTAAAAACAAAACAAGAAACTTGGAACATGGATAAACTACTGCTCCCCATTTTTTTCACGAAATGACAATGGGTTAATTAAAACACATGCAAGATAATATGCCCTTTAACTTATTCCCCCCACTAACAGCCATACTCAGTTAGCAAAAAAAAACATACAAGAAGTAAAAACTTAAAAATATACAACAGAGAAAAATAATATGCAATGACATAAAGCACACACAAGCACATAATGAGTTACAGAAAAATAAATCAAAACCGACTGAAACAACACTTCAAGCAAGTACAATGATACCTAGTCAGTACTAAACTATTTATGACATGAAATAATATGCACCACGTTTGGTCATACTAAATAACACACGCATGCATATGACGTAAACATCAAAATATAGCAAGCACTTGCGTGAAAAATAAGTGCACAACTAGTCAAGGCTTAAGACCTTATTATATGAGCGGGACACAACCAAAGAAATTTCATCTCTTGCCACACAAATTCCATAAAATAAGTGTTCGAATCCAGCACCACTAGGACCTAAAAATAAGCGATATTGGTTGCATGCTAAAACATTCTCTCCCTAAATATGATGAGCTCATAAATATAGACTTTTTCGAGTGAATGGTTTTTCCCTTATTTTTTGCACATAAGACACATTTAAACTTTTTTCTTTATTTTTCTTTTAGTTTTACGATGGGATAACATAAGGTCATCTAGTCAAAGGTAGGGGTGGGCAAAAAAACCGACCGAACCGAACCAAACCGCAAACCGAACCAAACCGGACCGAATTTACGGTTTTTTTTCTAACGGTTCGGTTTGCGGTTCGGATTGGCCCAACCCAAACGGTTTACGGTTCGGTTCAGGAGCTAATCCGAACCGCACCTGTTAAACCGAACCGAACCGTTATATTAAAAAATTATATATTTTTATTAAAAAAATTGTATTTTTCTTTTAATTTTATAGTATGTTAATATTTTTATTCTTAAATTTGTTGTTAATATATTTATTTATTAATACTTTTGTTCTTCAATTTATTTGTTAATACTTTTATTCTTAAATTTTTTATTTTATGGTAGCATCATTATTCTTGAAAGTAAGATGTTGGATTTGTTTCTTAATTAAAATGATGGTAGCATTATTATTCGAGGTATTTTTTAAAAAAATACAAGAATTAATTGTGCCTCATTTTTCAATCCTTTATGGAGTGCATGTGTTCCCTGGAGTCACAGCTTACACCATAGCACTTCATATTATTTGTTTAATAGACTAGTTTTTTTTTTTCACTTAAGTGGATAAAAATTTGTTTTAAATATAATAATCCGTAAACCGAACCGAACCAATCCGTAAACCGCTGGTTTAAAAAATTTTCAATCCGAACCAAACCGTTATTGAATGGTTTGGTTTGAGAGGTAAAAAATCTGAACCGTAAAATATGGTTTGGTTCGGTTTTTAGCAAAAACCGAACCAAACCGAACCGCGCCCACCCCTAGTCAAAGGTCACACTATTAGGTGATCTAGGTATGACATAGATTAGACTGCCAGTCCTAAAACTCATACATGTAACCAAACCTCGAAAATAAAAAATTATGCATGTGAAATGCAAGTACAAGATATACAAAAGGTCTTTATCACATAAACTCTTGCAATAGAGCATCCAGAAAAATAAAAGTATATTATACATACATAATCATATATCATACATATCAGGATCACCTGCAAATATTTTTCATGCTCTAATAAGCCACATAATATTTTTGGTCTTTTTATTTTAATTTATTTTAATATTTTTTTATCACAAAAATAATAAAAGACACAACATGGCTAGTCAATATCCATTGTTACGTGGAATTGTATTCATGAGTGCAGATCATACTACCATCCATTCAAAATCGGTTATGAAATTTATGTCCGGATTTCCATCTAATAGAGCAAAGAACATAATAAAAAGACAAAACAAACACACACACACAGCCATATGTAGTGAAAATAAAAATATGTAGTCGTGTAAAAATATAAAACACATGCACACACACATGCAATGGGAAATTATGAATGCAACAACTAAGAACAATTACACCGAAGTGCACTATCACCATGCCTTTTGGGATCAAGGTATTTAGAAGTTTATAGGAATACATCTCGCTTCCACACCCAAACTTTCTTAGAAGTCTCATTTACTTGAGAACTCCTAGTCAACAGAGCAAGTTTCTCACTAATGAATTTAGTCTATTTAGCTTGTGCAGAAACTTAAGATACCAAATTTGAAGAATCAAATCTAGTGAAAAAAACTCTTAGGCCTTTTTTTTTATGAAACATGAAGCACTTTGGCCTAATATGTCATGTCTTGCCACAGTGGTGGCATACAGGCACAAACCTCGGACGAGAGTGAGGTTTACCCACCATACATGTAGATTGAGGTTAGGACACAGGACGAGGAATAACATTAGGAATCACATGAATGTAATCAACATATTTCTTTCCTAAGTCATGTTTAGAAAGGCTAGGTACAGATCTAGACGATGACGCCTCATCACAATTTGACTCAACGTTAATCCCTAATATATGGTCTAGTTTCTTAGTCCCACTAGAAAATATAGATAACCGAGTTCTAGCATTATCAAGTTCAGCTTTTAGGAATTTAACTCTATAAACTAAACCTTTATTCCTCTCCTCAAGGTCATCAATCATCAAAAGGCTTTGTTCAAATTTAGCTTGAGCTTCAATCTTGTCTAGCTCCACTTCTTTCAGCCTTTTATTGGCCTCAGTATTCATCTTCTTAATATCCAGACTCTCATTAAATAGTTCAGTGTAGGCTATCTGAAGATTATCATCATCTATATAGTCATTATGAGAAAATTTTGATCCAATATCATCATTACTAACATTATCCTCTCTCTCACCGACCACACTAGAAGTAATAAAATTGTTCTTCTGCTTAGGAGACCCATCAGAAGTATAACCACCTTCTAAATCACTAAGGTTGCTACCATTACTTTCTTGCCTTTAGACTTTAGGTATGTGGAACATTTAGCCCTAATATTCCCATACCCTTCACATTCATGGCATTGGATAGTAGGAGGTTTGCTACCCTTATCCTCTCTAGACTCTCTCCTACCACGTCCACTCTCTCTAGGGTTGTCCTTCCTATCTCTATCAGTGTTATAGGCAATCTTCTTCATCTTAAGAAATTTTCTAAACTTTTTAGCAAACTTGGCCAAATCAGAATCCGTAAGGGTATCATCATTATCATCACTTGACGGATCATAACTAACTTCCTTTGGGATTTTCATCGCTATGGTTTTGGTCATTCTATATCTATGAAGTTTTTTCACATATACCTGAAGTTTTCCTATGAGGTCCTCTAGTTTAAGGTGATCCAGGTCATTACTCTACTCGATGGTAATGATCTTTGGTAAAAACTTTTCAGGCAGAGATCTAAGGATTTTCATCATTATCCTATTCATAGGAATAGTCTCGCCTAGGTTAAAGCTTGAGTAAGAAAATATTGTTAATCTCAACGTAAAATTCATCCAAGGTCTCGTCATCCTTCATCCTAGCGACCTCAAACCTAGTGGCAAGTTCTTGGAGTCTTTTATTTTTAACAGACAGTGTGCCCTCATGCTTAGTCGGAAGGATGTACCGTGCATATTTGGTTATCTCCTAAATAGACATTCTCATAAGCTCGAGGAAGCAAACTGTTACAGTTGGTGCTCAGAGTGCCAATCCGGATCGTATTTATGTCTGATTCATGAATATGAATAATTCATTTTTCCATAATATTACTTACTTAATGGTAGCACCTATTGTTTTTATATACGTATTCGATCTAATTTTGATTAGATTGAAACTACATATGATTTAATGATATGTATATATTAGACAAAGACCCTAGGATTTACAATGTAGTGCGCAATTACAACATAGTTTGTAATTGACATTGAGAAGCATCACTATAAGTTGTATATTCTCAAATAAAGTTCATGGTCAAGATTTACTAACACGGGTCGGTTAGTGAAATCCGCTGAGACCAGTATATATCGTATATCAAGACTTGGTTCGATGGTTTATCCCAATGAACCATGAGTCTTGGGAGACTCATATATACGTGTAGGTGTTTATTTGATAAACACTGAATGACTCATCGAAGATTTCCTAATAGATGGTACACCAACGTCAATAGGAATCTTCACGAGTCGAGTAGCATAGTGGTCTTTCGACTTGAAATACCACTGTGGATATATCTCATATATCCTCCACACTTTGATGGCAGTCACGTCATCAATCTATTTAGATCAGACCTCTGCATGTTCGTTGAGTGTGGACTGATGCTCATGATATCCTGTGAGTATCGGATAGAATCCATCAGTCCTGTGTACAGGGCATAGGTATCTTGTACGTATTTGCGATCTAGTAAATCCATGGTTGTGGTATACTTCAGAAGCGAGTTTCGAGTGTTATTTAGAGATCGTAAATTTAAAATTCAACTATATTATACCTTAGGGATTTAACATTCTTATCTATATCCCCGGTATAATATTGATAGCCTGTGACGAAGGAATTATACGTATGCAATGATCTTGACTTGTATAGTTTTACAAGATTTGAGGTAATCTTCAATAATCTTAAACTTAGAAAGCTTGTTTATTATTCTTGAATATCTAGAATAGTTCTAGGGTTTCTTCATTTCTTAGATTTTGGGGCTTTTGATTTGGAGGATGGATTTGGAGGCTAAATGCATGTGTGAAGTTAGATTGGATAATATTATTGTAATATTAGTTCAATTTTGTCATTTTATGACTTGTTGCCATTCTAGAGTGTTATGACCACTCTTATAACTCCTAAAATTATTCTTGAGTTCTTCATAGGTGGTGGTTGTGGTTGGTGTTAATGTTGATATGATTAATGTTGAGACAATTGCATTTAAAGCATGAAAAATGATATTTTTGGTTACCAAAATCAAATCTGAAAATTTTTTGTTTTTGGTGATGAAATGTATGTTATATAAATTTATTGGATGTGTTTTGGGTATTGGAACAGTTGCCGAAAATTGTTTCAGAGTTGAAATATTCGAAAACGGTGAAAAACGGCGTTACCTTGTGAGTTTTGGGCTTACCGGTTGTCCGTTGTCCAAACAGTGAATTGGTCACTGTCCAGGCAGCCCATGAACTGCCCATGTACTATTTGGGCTGACCTGGGCAGCCCTCATGTGTATTTCTTGGTCGGTTCAGACAAAAATGCGGTTTATGCTATTTTGCGGAAAACTATTTTCATAAAAATTTCACGATGTTTCTAACCTATTTATATTGTTATTTGATATCGAATAAATATATTTAGCTAAAATATAAATGAGTTATTCATATTGGATATTGAATAATTTATTTGGTAATTTTAAAAGTTTTTAAAGTTGCGATTTTGTCCGAACCGCGCACTTCCGTTGCGCCCGCGCTAAAACCCCAACACAAATGGTATCATAGCAGGTCTGATCCTTAATCCATTACATTTTTCATGCTTGATATATGATATATAATCCAATTTTGATATTTGAAAATGCATACAATTTAGATGTTTCTTAATATTTTGGTTCTACATTAACGGAAAACATAACGCAAAATTTAATGGTTAAGTTAAGTTATGTTTTCCCAGGTAGAATTGAACTGTTGAGAAATTGATCTAGATTAAAATCTACATTTGATGTAGAGTAAAACATTCTTTAGGAATATCCCCGCTTAAATAAGGCATTAAAGTAACTAGTATTAGGAATACTTATTTCTTGGTCCGCCTTGTCAGTACGGATGCAAAATATTTTCCTGATGCTATAGCTGTATCGTGCCAATGCTGTGCAGTTATGGCTGATGGTAGTTCATTTGCGCTGGTAGAACTTATATGATAAGAGACAAATTCAAGTGAAAGTGAAAATCCTGAACGTGCTAAAACTGTCAGGACTACATCGGTAGCTTGAGTTTGTCACTGACAAGTGATGCCTTGATACACCTCCTTGTGAACGTGCCAGAGTTTGTTAGGGTTGGTGCTCGGAGTGCCAATCCGGATCTTATTTATATCCGATTCATGAATACAAACAATTCATTTTTCCATAATATTATTTACTTAATGGTAGCACCTATTATTTTTATATACGTATTCGATCTAATTTCGATTAGATTGAAACTAAATATGATTTAGTGATATGTATATATTAGACAATGATCCTAGGATTTACAACATAGTTTGTAATTGACATTGGAAAGCGTCACTATAAGTTATATATTCTCAAATAAAGTTCATGGTCAAGATTTACTAACACGGGTTGGTTAATAAAATCCGATGAGACCAGTACATGTCGTATATCGAGACTTGGTCTGATGGTTTATCCCAATGAATCATGAGTATTAGGAGACTCATATAGATGTGTAGGTGTTTATTTGATAAATACTGAACAACTCACTGAAGATTTCCTAATAGATGGTACACCAACATCAATAGGAATCTTCTCGAGTCGAGTAGCATAGTGGTCATTCGACTTGAGATACCACTGTGGATATATGAGATATCCTCCATACTTTGATGGCAGTCACGTCACTGATCTATTTAGATCAGACCTCCGCCTGTTCGTTGGGTGTGGACTGATGCTCATGATATCCTGTGAGTATCAGATAGAATCCTTCAGTCCTGTGTATAGGTCATAGATATCATGTATGTATTTACGATCTAGTAAATTCATGGCTGTGGTATACTTCGGAAGCGAGTTCCGAGTGTTATTTAGAGATCGTAAATTTAATAGTCGACTATATTATACCTTAGGGATTTGACGTTCTTATCTATATCCCTGGTATAATATTGATAGCCTGTGACGGAGGGATTATATGTATGTAATGACCTCGACTTGCATAGTTTAGTGAGATTATCTGTGGTCGTCATAATTTACGAGTGGGTGAATTATGGACACGAAATTTGATTTTGTGATGCATAAACTTAAACTTAGAAAGTCCCACAATATGAAGTGTACTCGTTGAGCACTTGGACAACGCGTTATGAATAATACAAATTATTTATAATACTTCACCGGATTAAATGAGTTAATTCAAATCGTTTAAATGGTTAAACGAAAATACATGTGTTAAGGGCATTTCGGTCAATTAATAATTAATGTGTATTTGTATTAGATACAAGATTTGATTTGATACATATTAATTAATTGTCAAATGAAATTTTGACACATGCCATTAATATATGTATTTGTTATTTAATGTAAATAAAAATACATATATAATAATAATCGCATTAATTAATTATTTAGATGTTTAAATGTTAAATATCTAGATAATTAAATTATTTCAATATTACATAATTGTTATGCAATATGTTTGATTATTATTGGTTACATGTGGCATGATTTCATTAAGCTTAAAGTTTACAAATTGTATTTGTTAACTTAAAGCTTATTATTATTAATTAATTATATTAATTGACCAAATGACCAAAATACCCCTCTTCCCCCTAATGTCGGTTAAGGCTCACTATTTAAAGTGAAAATTTTTCATTTCCCACAACTTAGAAGCCATGGCCGAAACCACCCCAAAAGAAAAGCTCTCAAATTTTGTTTGGAGAAAACAAGGAAGAAAATGAAGAAATCAAGAAAAAAAAATTGAGGAAATTGCAAGATTTGAGGTAATCTTCAATAATCTTAAACTTAGAAAGCTTGTTTCTTGTTCTTGAATATCTAGAATAGTTCTAGCGTTTCTTCCTTTCTTAGATTTTGGGGCTTTTGGATTTGGATAATGGATTTGGAGGATAAATGCATGTGTGAAGTTAGATTGGATAATATTATTGTAATATTAGTTCAATTTTATCATTTGATAATTTTTTGCCATTCTAGAGTGTTATGACCACTCTTGTAACTCTTAGAATGGTTCTTGAGTTCTTCATAGGTGGTGGCTTTGGTTGGTGTTAATGTTGATATGATTAATGTTGAGAAAATTGGATTTAAAGCATGAAAAAATGATATTTTTGATTACCAAATCAGATATGGAAATTATGTGTTTTTGGTGATGAAAAGTATGTTATAGAAATATATTGGATGTGTTTTGGGAATTGGAACAATTTTCGGAAATTATTTCTGAGTTGAATATGCGAAAACGGTGAAAAACAACATTACCGGGTGAGTTTCGGGCTTACCGGGTGTCCGCTGTCCAAACAGTGAATTGGTCACTGTTGAGGCAGTCCATGAACTGCCAAGTACTATTGGGGCTGACCTGGGCAGCCCTCATGTGTATTGGTTGGTCGGTTCGGACAAAAATGTTTTTTATGCCATTTTGCGGAAAAATATTTTCGTAAATGTTTCGCGATGTTTTCTAACCTATTTATGTCGTTATTTGATATCGAATAAATACGTTTAGGTAAAATATAAATGAATTATTCATATTGGATATTGAATAATTTATTTGGTAATTTAAAAGTTTTTAAAGTTTAGATTTCGCCCGAACCGCGCGCTTCCGCTGCGCCCGCGCTAAAACCCAAACACAAACAGCACCATTAATGTCATTAATTGCCTTTTTGTTCCTATTGCTAGCATCAAAATCTTCCTTCGTCCAAGTCAGTTTATTTTTAGGGAAGAGACCCCATCAACTACAACCATGGCAGGTTTCCACCCGTATTCTACTAACATCTAGATCCTCACATCTAAGGACTTAGAGAACGCCCTTATGTGAACCTTCAAATTCAGTCCCATCAAAGAATGGGGATAATTTTGTTAGGGAAATTATGGAACCTCTAGGGTTGGATCGATGCGCACGTAGTGGAAGTGGGTCTAACCTAAGGATATCAGGGATAAGTGTATTTAAAATATTTTAAAGTATTTTAATGAAAACTACATTTCAATACGAGTCCGTAGGAAAATATCAGGACCCAATCGGAGTCCGGATGCTCCGGAATGGAAAAAATAAAGTTTCAGTGTTCATTAGCCCTCGGTGTCGTGAAGCGCATGTTTTAGGATCGCGATGCTCAAAATGCAGAGAACAACTCCGAGAGCTAAACGTTAGCACGTCACGACATGAAAGGCTTGGCATAGCGACGCTGGGATGTATGATGCTCAGTTTCGTGATGCAGGAAGGTCCGTGTCGCAATGCTCGCTTGGGCAGTGAGAAATTTATAAGTTCAAACCAGTCATAAACACTTCCAATTTTCTCTTATCATTTCTGTTGGACAATTATGACCCATAGCATCACTATTTGTAAAAGACATTATGGTTTTTGTACAAATTAACTATGTGACAAAGGAAATTGCTATTTTATCATTTTGTAATTGGATTACTTGAATATATATAAATGATAAAAGTCCTTATGATTAGTTCCAGATTAATAAGATATGAGACAGTATTAATCCATGAACGGTTCAATCATTAAATATCTCTAGTCGTAGTATTATCGAGACTGGACATCGATAATGCGGAATAGACTAGTATTACACTTGTGCGCGTTATGGAAGCTTAAAGGCATAGTTCTCATATATTTAAGTATATGATACTTATGCAAGTGTGATAGGAGGTTCTGTTAGCCGTTGGATCGGGAACAGCTTCACTCTGGATAGACCCCTCAGAATCTCATTGGTAGTATGACTATGTGTCTATGGGAATCCGCATCAGGGTAGGTGTATGTGGTCTTAACCTGAGACTTGCATCGTTAATACTTGCGACAATCATTACACTTTGGTTTTGGTCATCCGGGGCTTAAACAAGTTCTGTGTACGCCTCTTTTGGTTTACCGAGAATCGTAGTGTATTGGGTGTGATGTCAAGATGGAAGTATCACTTCAGTCATATGGAGATGATGATCACGCAGGGATACAGAACTAGTACTCTCAAATGCTGCAGCTATCAGGATAGTATGACTAGGTCATGATTATCTGATTAAAGAGACTAGTTGCTAGTGATCCGATATATGCTTCGTATGAGACATACACAATTTCAGCTCTAGGCCTAGCATGTGACATTAGATACTGGATCGTAATACGTAATACATAGTATACTATGCCTGATATAGATTATGTATTCTTTGTTGAATATTTCTGGAGAATTGGGTAGGCACGGTGCTTTGCTAGAAGCCAACCATGTCTTGTAAATCGGTAAGAATGTGGTACCGGGTACGCACATGTTTGGATAGTCCGACAACCGGATTTACTGCCAACATATCCAAGGATCTCTTGGGTCGTTTCCCAAAGATTCACCGATGACATTTGACTCGAACAGAATTAATTTAGGATTAATTATAAGAGAGAGAAAATTAATCTAGGATTAATTACAGCAAGAATTTATCTGGGATAAAATTCAAATAGAAGAGAGAACGCGATTAATTTGGAATTAATCGATTATATAATATATTGGATATATTAATTGAAATCGAATTTCAATGCGGAATTAAAATTGAATTTTAATTCAGGCGAACAAATTGATTTGGAATTAATTCGTAAGCGACTTTCGTAATAATTTTGCGAGGCATAATTATTTAATTAAATTGGATTTAATTATGTCGCAACGGTAAATTCATTTAGTTCGGAATTAAACAAACCCGAGCCCGAGTGAAGTTGCGTGTTGGGTTAGCCGACTTAAATTTGGAATTTAAAAGTGGCGGGACCCACTTCACTTACATCAACATGTTGGACATGTGATGGAAGTGGTTGGACTTGATTTATGGATTTGATTTGTTGGAAGTGAGGCTTGGCTTTACTTATAATATACTCAAACCAAATCTAACATACAACCTTGGTATTTAAAGGCAAGTCAACTTTGGAAGTAAGACACTTTTATTATTCACAACATTTCATCTTCTCTCTTCTTCCTTGTTTTGCCGTGAGCTTCTCCTCTCCCCATTGAAGTTTTGTTGCAAAATTTCTTTAAGCTAGCACTTTCAAGAGTTAATTAAGGTGATAGGGAAACTCATCCTTGAGTTGGGAATTCAAAATAAAGCTTGGGGCTTCCAACAAATTCAAAGAAAGCCTTGAAATCCATCATCCAAACCGATCAATGTAAGTTTATTCCGGAAACTTGTTTTTGATTATTCACACACAAATCATCTTAGAGATCTTGTGGCATGTCTAGGACATTAACAATTTCAATACACCTTAAAACCAATTTTAACCTCAAAACCAACATCAACACATTATACAACTAGCATACATGTATTCTAAATACTTATATGTATTTGTTTGAATCTAATTATAAACCATTTTAGAATCCCAATAAAAAATACCTCATGAACAATTCTAGTTCACCTAAAGGTGGTCAAATGAATCTAGAATGGTAACCAAAGCTCTAAGCTTTAATCTAGAGTTCCAAAATATTATTAATTGTTTCATGTCCAATATGAACATCTTTGACCAAATTTATAAGCATGTTATGTTTATACTTCCAAAGTATCCTAACACAATTTATTAGCTTTAATTCAACATTAAGCAATGTGATCATGCATCCGATATACAAAATAACATAGCTTAGGAGAAGATCAAACATTATTTAGTAAGCTTGATGCAAGATCCAATCTACTTCTCCTTTGTTGAAATGGTTGGAGAACCTTCAAGGTGTGCAAGTTTGACTTCAAGATCCAATCTTGATTTCTAGTGCTAGCAAGCTTCATTTCAAGATCCAATCTTGATTTCTCCTAGATGAAATGTTGTAGAGACCTCACAAGCTTCTCTAAACACTTCTCTAACTTAGGCTAATCTCTCAAGAGTTGCTTGTGTTTAGCTTACTCAAGCTTTTACTTATGCTTATACTTGTAATTAAAACCTTCCTAAAGCTTGCTATTTATAGCAAAACTTAGGTAATTTTTAATTAATAAACGTTGTAATCAAGTTTTAAGTGGGCTTAATCTAATTTTTCCAAATATATAGTTAGGTGTGACTAATCTTCATTGTCTCCCACTTTGATTTAATCCAATTAAATCAAGCCAATGATTAGGAAATGGATTAATTAAATGTTGTCCACTTTGATTTAATCTAATTAAATCAAGCCAAAACCACCTATTATTACATACTTACAATTACCATAATATCCTCAAATGGTAGAGATAATTATGATTTTACAATTAAGCCCTTGTATAATTATTGAATTAATCCAATTAATCCAATTAGGTCAAAGTAAATAATCAATATTATCCAATAACACTTGATTATCTAAGTTGATAATTATAATATCGAATATTATCTTTTATCAAAATTAATAGGCTACCCAAGTACTCAACGAGTACACTTCATATTGGGACTCTCTAAGTTCAGACACATTCGTCATATAAACTTAGCTAATATGTACGTAATTCGACCAACTCCGAATTTGCGAAGAACACGAACGACCTTTCTGAATTATACAAGTCGAGGTCATCACATATGTTTAGCAATACCTCCGTCGTAGGCTATCTGAGTTGTGCTAAGAAAACATAGAATATACCATCAAGTTTCCGAGATGTATATCTCATGTCGACATGTCCACAATTATTTATAACTGATGCGATCCACCCTAGCCGATCGACTTTGGCCAAAGCTTTAAGAATCATGACTTTACTCACATGGATACCTAAACCCCTTATGGTACACATACGAGCCGAATGACTCTATCTTGCTTCGCACTTGATTACTGAGTGCATCGGTCCACACCCAACGATCATCTTGAGGCCAGAACATGAAAGGTTTCTGACATACATGACATCAAAGTGTGGATGATGTCACACAACATCAATGCTATCATATAGTCAAAGGATTACATATGCTACTCGACTTGAGGAGATTCATATTCACAGTGGTATGTACTTCCAAATATTAGGAATTACCTGTGAATCATTTAGTATTCATTTCAACGAATACCTAACATATCTATATGAGTTTCCAAAACTCATGGTACATTGGGTTAAACCATTGGAACTCCAATTCCAATATACGACTTGTGCTAGTCTTCTAGGTTATAAGAATTCGACCGTATTCCAAAACCAATGACTAGGAATATTTACTTAATGAATAGTTTACAATAGTAATATTTATCTCAATGTCGGACCACCTAGTGTCATGTATTACTACAAGACTATTCTAAGGTTGATGTCATTCTTAGCATATCTATACATCAATCTAATACGCATAATGACAATACCATTAATAAGATATGAAATGAAAATGTAGTTATTTTATTATTAAATAATAAAATGTACAATTCGGATTGGCACTCCAAGCACCAACTCCAACAAACTCCCACTTGCTTAGTGTCAATCTGGATGGTACCGCAGTCCCATATCCTCCACATGTTTATCGAATAACGTATGAGGTAAGGCCTCTGTAAGCGGTTCTGCTATGTTGTCTAGTCCTTGAACCTTCAAGAACTTTATGTCTTTTTGTTCAATTATCTCTCTAATTACGCGGTATTTCCTTTCCATGTGTTTAGACTTGGAATGTGCCCTTGGCTCCTTAACCTGCGCAATGGCTCCATTATTATTACAGTACAATGAGATCGAATCCGCAATACTAGGTACAACGCCAAGTTCTGTGATATAATTTCTAGTCCATACAACTTCTTTAGTAGCTTCTGAAGCCGCTATAAATTTCGCCTCAGTGGTGGAATCGGCTATTGAGCCTTGCTTTGAACATCGTCAACTAATCGCACCACTGCTAAAGGTAAATATATATCCTGATGTAGATTTTCTATCATCTAGATCTCCTTGGAAGTCAGAGTCTGTATAACCCTTAACTTGTAGCTCATTTTCTTCATATATCAGAAACTTATCTCTAGTACTTTTAAGATATTTTAGGATATGTTTCACGACTGCCCAATGATCATTACCTGAATCAGATTGATATCGGCTGGTCACACTGACGCTGAAACTGATGTCAGGTCTAGTACATAGCATAGCATACATTATGCTTCCAGTACAAGAAGCATATAGGAAGTTAGACATCATAACTCTCTCTTCCTCAGTCTGAGGTGCCATTTTCTTTGAAAGATTTATGTCGTATCGGAAAGGTAAATTACTGTCTTGCAGTTGGTAAAATCGTACCTTTCTAACATCTTATCTATGTACGTCGATTGCGAAAATCCTATAATCTTCCTAACTCTATCCCGGTAGAGCCTTATACTTAGTACATAGGAAGCTTCACCCATATCTTTCATGGAGAAGTTCTTGCAAAGGTAGGCTTTCTCACTTTGCATTAATCCTATGTCATTTCCTATGATAAGGATGTCATCTACATACAAGACTAGGAAAACTATCATGCTCCCACTCATTTTCTTAGAAACACATAGTTCTTCCTCGTTCTTGATGAATCCAGATAATCTAATTATCTCATCAAAATGACAATTCCAGCTTCGGGATGCCTGTTTAAGTCCATAGATAGACTTTTGGAGCTTACAAACCAATTTTGAAGTCTCACTGAATACGAAACCTTCTCGTTGTTCCATATAGATATCCTCCTCAAGGACTCCATTTAGGAAAGTGGTTTTCACATCCATCTGTCATATCTCATAGTCGTGGTATGCAGTAATGTCTAAAAGAATCCTAATAGATTTTAGCATGGCTACTGGTGAAAAAGTTTTCTTATAGTCAATCCCAGGACGTTGAGTGTAAACTTTTGCTACCAGTCGGGCTTTAAAGGTTTCCACATTTCCATCAGGCCATCGCTTCCTTTTGTAAACCCATTTACAATCAATAGGTTTGACTCCTTTAGGAATTTCAACTAAGTCCCAGACTTGATTGTCATTCATTGAATCCATTTCGGATTTCATGGCTTCCTGCCATTTTCCCAAATCGATATCCAATATCACTTCTTTATACGTAGTCGGATCTATTTTCTCCAATATGAGAACATCAAGGCTCACATCAAATGTTAAAAATAATCTCTCAAGAGGCTTTGATATTCTATTTGACTTACGTAGAACCTGTATTGTAGATCCTTCACCTATTTGGATCTCTGGTTCCATCTCAGGTTCCTTACTGTTGGGATCAAACTCATCAAGTTCAATCTTTCTACAACTCCCACTATTTCTCAAAAATTCATTTTCAAGAATAGTGGAAAAGCGAACAATAAATACATTTCGTTGCTCAGAATCATAGAATTGATATCCCAAAGAGTTTTCAGGATATCCAACGGACCTATATTTATACCCTCTTGGTGCTAGTTTATCCCGCTACGCGATTCTAACGTATGTAGGACAACCTCAAATCTTTAAATGCCTAAGACTTGGATTTACCGAACCATATCTGATAGGGGGTCGTAGAAATAGATTTTGATGGAACCCTATTAAGTTTGTGGGTAGCAGTTAGTAAAACGTAACCCCAAAGGTAATAAGAAAGATCTGTATAGTTCATCATTGTTCGCACCATATCCAATAAAATACGATTTCTACGCTCAGACACTCCATTATATTGAGATGTTCCTAGCGGGCTATATTGGGCAAGAAATCCATTCTCCCTTAAATAATTTTTGAATTCTTTACTCATGTATTCACCGCCTCGATCTGATCTAAGGCACTTGATGAATTTACTGGTTTATTTTTCTACTTCGTTTCAGAATATTTTGAACTTGTCAAATATTTCTGACTTATGTTTCATTAGATAGACATATCCATATCTAGACATGTCATCTGTGAAAGTCACAAGTATGTTGAACCATCAAGAGCGGCATGATTTAATGGACCACACACATCGTTGTGTATTAGCTTTAATAAATCTCCAGCACGGTGTCCAACACCTAGAAATGGGGCCTTTTTCATCTTTCCTTGGATACATGAATCACAAATCGGATAAGGATCTAAAGTAAGATTTTCAATCAAACCATCCTTTACCAATTTGGATAGAAGTCTAACACCTATGTGGCCCAACCTCATATGCCATAATTCGATATTTTTTTTTTAATTTTTCCTATTTGTATTTTCCTCTACATGTTTACAAAACATAGTGACCGTTTGATAAAGAACATTCACATTTCAATAAATTACCTTTATCATACAAACATAAAGTTTCATCCTTAATGTTTATTTTATATCCCTCTTTATCTAATATTGGCAATGATATTATTTTTCTGATAAGTGAGGGAATATAATAACAGTCATGCAAATCTAATTTACATCCATTTGGGTGATCAAAAACAATTGTTCCTATGGCCTTGACATCCAATGTCTCGCCATTGCCAACTCTAAGCTGGATCTCCCCTTTATTCAACCTTCTTCTTACCCTCATTACCTGCAGAGAGTTGTAAATATGAGTAGGACTGTCAGTTTTTAACACTCATCCACTATTTGCATCTAAGGAAAATGAGATGTCAATAATTGGAAAAATACAAAGCGTACCTGAGGGTCCTGTTTTTCCTATCAGCTCTAGACAGTCTTTCTTCCAGTGTCCTAACATCTTGCATTGTAGACATTGATCACGAGCTACTAGCGGTTTTGTGTTAGGGTTGGTGCTCTGAGCGCCAATTTATTATGTATTTCCCTGTAAATACTCTTGTAAATATTTTATTAATGAATAAAATAAACAGTTTCTACAATATAATTTATTTTATTATATGGTAAAGACGTAAAAGACCATAGAGGGATTGGATATGATACAGTTACAAAAACATCACAACTGACATTGAGCAGTATCATAACAATATCATTCTTTAACTGTTCATGGTCAAGGTTTACAATTACTTGGTAAGTAAGTAAACCCACTGAGACCGGTACGTGTCGTAGATTATAATGTTGGATTATAATGGTTTCTCAATGAACCATGAGTCTCGGGAGACTCGTATAGACACGTAGGTATTTATATCGGATAAACACTGAACGACTCACTGAAGATTCTTAATAGATGATACACCAACTTCAATAAGAATCTTCTCAGGTTGAGTAAGTATAGTGATCCTTCAACTTGGGATACCACTGTGGATGTATGAGGTATCCTCCACACTTTGATGGCAGTCACATCACCGATCTATTTAGATCAGACCCCCGCCTATTCGTTGGGTGTGGACTGATCCTCAGGATATTCTATGCGTATCAAGATAGGATCCGTCAGTTCTGTGTACAGAGCATAGGTATCCGTTATGGAATTAGAAATCTGTTAAATCCATGGGCCCGTGGTGCACTTTAGAAATAAGTTCTAAGTGTTATTAAGAGATTGCTAATAGTATCGTCGACGGGATTATACCTATAGGATTTGACGTTTATATCTATATCTCTGGGATAATCCGGATACCTGTGACGGAAGGATTATATATATGCAGTGACATCGACCTGTATGGTTCAGAGAGTTTATCTGTGTTCATCATAATTTACGGTTGGGTAGATTATGGACATAAAATTGGATTTCGTGACGGATATGCGTGAACCTAGAGAGTCTCACTAATAAGATATACTCATAGGGAACTAGGACAACTTTTATAAATAATACTGATTATTTATAAGTCGTTTAACGGTTAAACGATAATCTTCCACCATATGATAAGATAGCTAAACCGAAGAGAGCTGTCAAAGATAAATGCCACCACTGCAGCAAGATTGGCCATTGGAAAAAGAATTATCCTGACTATTTGGCGCAGATCAGAAAATGAAAGAGCATCTACTTCAGGTACTTTTATTTTTCCCATTATTGATATCTCATTAGCTTGTGAAGTTATTTCATCCAGTTGGATTTTTTATTCTACTTGTCCAATTCACATTTGCAATTCGTTGTTGGTGCTGAAGGAAAGTATACAACTAAAATCTGGGGAGATACAGTTGCATTTCGGGAGTGGAGACTCTCTGGATGCAGTTGCTGTGGGCTTATGCGAGTTTCTCTACCCAGTGGAAGCCTTTCGTTTAATGACTGTTTTTTTATATCGGGATGTGTTGCGAATATTGTGTCACTTTTTGTATTAGATACTGAAGGATATAATGTAAATATTAAGAATCGTTCTTTATATTTATATGATAGATATAATGTTCAGATCCTAGTTTATCCAAATGAGCATGGTCATTACATTTTGCATACCTCACAAGATATCTTTAATGCTGGAATTAATAAACGTAAAGTATTTTATATAAATAATATTAAACTGTGGCATATGAGGTTGGGTCATATAGGCATGAAACGCCTAACCCAGTTGGTTAGGAATGGTTTGATATAGGATCCTACCATTGAACCTTATCCAACTTGTGAATCTTGCATTCGGGGTAAAAGGACCAAAGCTCCATTTTCGGGTGTAGGACACCGATCTGCTGACTTATTGAAATTAATACATTCTGATGTATGTGGTCCCATTGCTGGACAGTTATGACCAATAACGTCACTATTTGTACAGATCATGGTGTTGTTGTACAAATTAACTATGTGACAAAGGAAATTGCTCTTTGATCATTTGTGATTAGATCACCAAGATGTATAAATGATAGAATGTCCATATGATTAGTTCCGGATTGAGATGATATGAGACAGTATCAATCCACGAAGGTTTAATCATTAAATATCTCTAGTCGTAGTATTATCGAGATTGGACATCGATAATGCGGAATAGACTAGTATTACACTTGTGCGCGTTGTGGGAGCATAACGACATAGTTCTCATATATTTGGGTAGTATTACACTTGTGCGCGTTGTGGGAGTATAACGGCATAGTTCTCATATATTTGGGTATATGATACTCATGCAAGTGTAATAGGAGGTTGTGTTTTACCGATGGTACTGAAAACAGCTTCGCTCTGGATAAACCCCTCGGAATTCCATTGGTAGTATGACTATGTGTCTATGGAAGTCCGAATCAAGGTAGGTGTATTTGGTCTTAACCTGAGACTTGCACCACTAATACTTGCGACAATCAATATACTTTGGTTTAGGTCGTCCAAGGCTTTAATAGGTTCTGTGTACGCCTCTTCTGGGTATATTGAGAATCATAGTGTATTGGGTGTGATGTCGAGATGGAAGTATCACTCTAGTCATAGTGGAGATGATGATCACGTAGGATACGAAACTCGTTCTCTTATATGTTGCAGCTATCGAGATATTATGACTAGGTCATGTTTATCCGATTATAGAGACTAGTTACCAGAGATCTGATATGTGCTTCGTACGGGGCAGACACATTTCCAGCCCCAGGCCTTGCACGTGACATCCGATACTGGATCGAAATACGCAATACTACGTATACTACATCTGATATAGATCACATATTCCTATAAGGATATTTCTGGAGAATTGGGTAGGAATGGCGCTTTGCTAGAAGCCAACCTTGTCTTGTAAATCGGTACTAACGTAGTACTAGGTACGTACGTGTTCGGATAGTCCGACGACCCGATATACTTCCAACATATCCGGGGATCTCATGGGTCGCTTCCCGAAGATTCACCGATGACATATGACTCGCACTTTATTAATCTGAGATTAATTAATGATGAGAGAGAAAATTAATCCGGGATTAATTACGGAGATATTTTATCATGGATAAAATATTATTTAAGAGAGAGAACGATTAATTTGGAATTAATCAATAAAATAATATATTTGATATATTATACGAAATTGGATTTCGACGCGGAATTAAAATTAGATTTTAATTCGGGCGAACGAGTTAATTTAGAATTAATTCGTTTGCGATGTGAATAGTAATTTTGCTAGGCATAATTATTTAATTACGTCGCAATGGAAAATTCATTAATTTGGAATTAGCGAACCCGAGCCCGGGAGTGTTTACGGACGCACTCACATTTCTAATTCAAGTGCGGCCAGAAGTCACATCAAGCGTCAAATCACTAGTCAATCAATTGATGTGATGTCTAGTCACTTTGAGTGATATGACAACTTGTCATTGTGATTGATGGTGGTAGTTGGCAAAGCTTTAATGCTTTGACTTTTGGAAAGTGGATTTGTGTATTAGATTTTTGAAATCTAAGAACCAACACACTTAACATTTTTCTTCTCTCTTTTCTCTTCCATCTCTCACGCCCAAGGGGCATTTCTTCTTCCAATTTTTCTGGTTTCTGCCGAGAATGAAGAGGAGAAGCTAGGTGATTTTTGTGGCAAAAATTACCAAATGCTAGAACACTTCCGGAGTCTTGCGAAGGTGATAGGGAACCGCACCCGTGAGCATGGAATCATCATTCGAAAGCTTGGAGCTTGGAGATCCTTCCATGGCCGAAAATTGAGGAGCTCAAAACAGCCATTGCCGTAAGCCTTGGAGGAGAAGAGCTTGAAGTTTTTTTGTTCCTCGCATCGCTCAACCGATCATTGTGAGTATTCCGCACCTCCTTGATGTATTCGCATATTGTTTCATTGCTTAAATCGATCCCGGTTAGACCGTAGAAACCCAACACCCATGAGTCACACTGCTCACAGTGTTTTTTCGTACTTCGTTACCTATACCGATGATCTGTCACGGTACGGTTATGTTTATTTGATGAAACAAAAATCAGAAATCCTTGAAAAGTTCAAAGTATTCTGAAATGACGTAGAAAAATAGACTGGTAAATATATTAATGTCTTCAATCTGATCGAGGCGGGGAATATATGAGTGGTGAGTTCATCGATTATTTAAAAGAGAATGGGATTCTCACTCAATATGCTCCTACGGATACTCCACAGCATAATGGAGTGTCCGAAAGTAGAAATCAGACTTTATTGGATATGGTCTGATCGATGTTGAGTTTTACAGATTTGCCCTATTATTTATGGGATTATGCTCTTTTAACTGATGCTCATCTCTTGAATAAGATTCCTTCCAAGACTGTTCCTACAACTCCATATGAGATATGGACTAGTAGGAAACCGAATCTTAATTATGTAAGATTTGGGGCTGTCCTGCCTATGTCAGGATGGCTCAGCAAGATAAGCTTTCGCCTCGAGGGAAAAAGTTTAGGTTTGTTGGATATCCTTCAAATACGAAAGGATATTTATTCTATGATACCTAACATCGAAATGTGTTCGTAGCTCGCTTCGTAAAATTTCTAGAGGTAGAATTTTTGTCTTAAGGAGGTAATCATATACAGGTTGAACTTGATGAAGTACAACCTGGAACCAATGAACCATTGGAGGAACCTAAAGTTCAAACAGATGAAGAGCCTTCAACACGCACACTCCGTAGATCCCAAAGGGTGTCTAGACCTCCTGAACGCTTGTATTCGATACAAGAAAAGAGTCTAGATGTTCTCTTAATCGAAGAGACTGACCCTTACACATATAGAGAAGCGATGTTGGACATCGACTCCGCGAAATGGCTAGAGGCCATGAAATCAGAGTTAGACTCTATGCATCATAATCAAGTTTGGGACTTGGTTCCGCTTCCTGAAGGAATTGTTCCTATCGGTAGTAAATAGGTTTACAAGGGGAAGCGTGGGCCTGACGGAAAGGTTGAAACCTTCAAGGCCAGACTAGTAGCTAAAGGTTACACGCAGCGACATGGTGTCGACTACGATGAAATTTTTTCGTCAGTTGCGATGCTGAAGTCTATAAGGATTTTGTTGTTTATTGCTGCTTACCATGATTACGAGATTTGGAAAATTGATGTCAAAACAGCTTTTCTAAATGAGTTTCTTGACGAAGAAATCTATATGGAACAGCCGGAGGGTTTTGTATCCATCGAAACCTCAGGCATGGTTTGTAAGCTTAAGAAGTCCATTTATGGACTTAAACAAGCTTCGCGAAGTTGGAATCTTCGATTTGACGAGATTATTAGATTGTATGGTTTTCTCAAGAATATGGAAGAATCCTGTGTGTACCAAAAGGTCAGTGGGAGTATGATAGTATTTTTGGTTCTCTATGTTGATGACATCCTAATCATTGGGAATGATATAGGAATGATGCAAGGCGTCAAAGCTTACCTCTGTAAGAATTTCTCCATGAAAGACCTGGGTGAAGCTTCTTATATTTTGGGTATAAAACTCTATAGGGATAGAGAAATGAAGCTTATTGGTTTACCCCAATCAACATACATAGATAAGATCTTAGAATGGTATAATTTTGCTAACTGTAAGACAACAAATATACAGTTCAAACATGACATTCATCTTTCGAAGAAAATGTGTTCGTAAACAGAAGATGAGAAGATTAGAATGTCTAATCAGCCTTATGCTTCATGTTTTGTAGTATTATGTATGCCATGTTATGTACGAGGCATGATATTAGCTACGCGATTAGTGTAACCAGTAGATATCAGTCCAATCCAAGAAATGACCATTGGACGGTTGTTAAACATATCCTAAAGTATCTCAAATGTACTAAGGATAAGTTTCTCATATATGGAGGAAACGAACTGCAAGTTAATGGGTATACGGATTCTGATTTGCAATCGGATCCCGATGATATAAAGTCTACATCAGGATTCGTATTTACCCTTAACGGAGGTGCAGTTTGTTGGAAAAGTTTCAAACATGGGTCTACAGCTGATTCCACCACAGAGGCGGAATATATTGATGTTTCTGAAGCTGCAAAAGAAGCTGTTTGGCTTAAGAAGTTTATCACAGAACTGGGAGTTTTCCCAAGTATCATGAATCTGATTTCGTTATACTATGATAATACTGGAGCCATTGCACAAGCAAAGAAACCGAGGGCGCATCAGAAATCGAAGTATGTGGAACAAAAGTACCATATTATTCGAGAGATTGTGTCGCGAGGTGACATTGTCGTGTGCAAAGTCCCAAGTGAAGATAATGTAGCAGACCCGCTCATGAAGGTCATACCTCTGAAGTTATTTGATAAACATGTGGAGTCGATGGGTATTAGATACAATCGATATTGGCACTAGAGCAAGTGGGAGATTTTTTTAGGGTTGGTGCTCTGATCGCCAATTTCTTAGGTATTTCCCTGTAAATACTCTTGTAAATATTTTATTAATGAATAAAATAAACAGTTTCTATAATATAAATTATTTTATTATATGGTAAAGACGTAAATGACCATAGAATGATTGGTTATGATACAGTTGCAAAAGCATCGCAACTGACATTGAGCAGTATCATAACAGTATCATTATTTAACTGTTCCTGGTCAAGGTTTACAATTACTTGGTCAGTAAGTAAACCAACTGAGACTGGTACGTGTCATAGATTATAATGTTGGATTCTAATGGTTTCTCAATGAACCATGAGTCTTGGGAGACTCATATAGACACGTAGGTGTTTATATCGAATAATCAATGAACGAATCACTGAAGATTCTTAATAGATGGTACACCAATGTCAATAAGAATCTTCTCGAGTTTAGTAAGCATAGTGATCTATCAACTTGAGATACCACTGTGGATGTATGAGGTATCCTCCACATTTTGATGGCAGTCACGTCACCGATATCTTTAGATCAGACCTCCGCCTGTTTGTTGGGTGTGGACTGATCCTCAGGATATCCTGTGCGTATCAAGATAGGATCCATCAGTTCTGTGTACAAAGCATAGGTATACATTATGGAATTAGAAATCTGTTAAATCCATGGGCCCGTGGTGCACTGTAGAAATGAGTTCTAAGTGTTATTAAGAGATTGCTAATAGAATCGTCGATGTGATTATACCTATAGAGATTTGACGTTTATATCTATATCTGTAGGATAATGAGGATACCTGTGATGGTTCAGAGATTTTACATATGCATATGCAGGGACCTCGTATGCAGGGACCTCGATCTGTATGGTTCAGAGATTTTATCCGTGTTCGTCATAATTTACGGGTGGGTAAATTATTAACATGAAGTTGGGATTCGTGATGGATATGCCTGAATGAATAGTCTCACTAATGAAATATACTCGTAGAGCAATAGGGCAATTTTTATGAATAATACTGATTATTTATAAGTCGTTTAAGTGTTAAACGAAAATACATGCGTTTGGGATCTTTCGGCCATTTGTTAAATGTCGAATTGTGATATTTGACATTTATTGGTTATATATGTATTTTGCTTATTTAATGTAAATATAATACATATTTAAGATGTTTATATTTAATTATTTGATTATTCAAATGTTGAATAATTAAATTAATTAAATAGTAAATATCTTAATTACTTTTTTAAAGTAAGCAAAATGGCTTATTTTTATTCGATAAAATGGTCATTTTTGGTTGGTTTAAATGGCTAGATTTAATTGGTTTATTTGTGATTTATATGCTTGAACCTAGAGTCTCACTAATGAGATATACTAATAGGGCACTAGGGCAACTTTTATAAATAATACTAATTATTTATAAGTCGTTTAACGGTTAAACAATAATACATGTGTTTGGGATCTTTCGACCATTTGTTAAATGTCAAATTGTGATATTTGACATTTATAATTAATATATATATATATATATATATATTACTTATTTAATGTAAATATAATACATATATTGAAGATATTTGTATTTAATTATTTGATTAGTCAAATGTTGAATAATTAAATTCATTAAATAGTAAATATCTTACTTACTTTTTTAAGTAAGCAAAATGGCTTATTTTTATTGGATAAAATGGCCATTTTTGGTTGGTTTAAATGGCTAGATTTAATTGGCTTATTTGTGATAAACATTAAATTGTTTAATGATTTTTACCACAAAATAATTAAATCTTTATCCATTTTTATTGAAATAAATATTGAAAATATATGGCTAATATTCTTTCGAATTTTCGTTGATGGCTTAAAAAAATAAATAAGCCTTGTTTTAAATATTTATTTCATAATCTAAGAACCCTAAAAAATCATAATACAAGAGAGCTTGAGAGAAAAAAGGAAGAAATAAAGCAAAAGCTTGGAAATCTTTGGTATTTAGTAAGTTTTTCTTACTTTCTCCTTTATGAAAAATGTTTCTAAGATTCTAGGCTTCAATATGTGTAGCTTAAATTTTTCTCTACTCTCTTGTGGATGTATTTTGATGGTTGGGAACTTGATAGAAAGACGGAAGCATGTATATGTATTAAGATTGCATGAAATTATTTCTTAAGCATTCTTTTTAACCATTTGATGTTGAGTTGCCATTCTAGAGTTACTTAGCCACTCATAAATGACCTAGAATTGTTCTTGAGTTGTTTCATGATGGTGAGACTTGTTTGGTGTGGTGGGAATTGAATTAAAGTGTTGAATTTAATTAATTTGGTGTTAATTTTTGAATTTCTTGAAATTATAAAATTAGGGTTCATAACCCACTCTAAATTGGGGCTTTTCATATATGTGATGTAATGTATTGTATATATGATGTATATTAAATTTGGAAATTTTTGGATTTGATCTTGACATATTTTGAACTAAAATGACCAAATTGTAAATTCTTGAAAGTTTAGGGACCTCTCGGAAATTTCTGGAAAATTTGTTTTCTTGAGGTTTAAATTTTATTTTCATGTATAAGACATGTATAAATCATTTTGGGATTGAATTGGAATCAATTAGAATTGTATTTGACAATTTATGACTAAAATACAAAGTTTATGGGCTAAACGGTAATTAATGAAAAATCTGATTTTTGGGTAAAAATTTTAGTTTTTAAGTATTGAGTAATTAAAATAAATTAGTTTATTTTAATCATCCAAGAAAAATTATTAAAATTGGACAGTTTTGATTTTCCGGTATTCCTCTGCGTTTACCTGAATTGCCGCCCAAAACCCCAATATTTTGCGCCTTTGCGCTTCTTAGTGTTCTTCTTTGCAATCTTCTTCTTCCTCATCTTTATCTTCTTTGACTTCCCAGAAGTCTTTGAAGAGCCAGCTCCACCATAGAGATACAAAGTAGAGTTGCCTTTTCTCATATCATGCTCCGCCGTGCGTAACATGTTATGAAGTTCTTCATAGCTGGCTTGCATCGAGTGCATATGGAAGTTTAACACAAAGCCATCATAAGATCCCGGCAAAGAAGACAGGATCAAATTATGGCCCAGCCCTTCATCAATCACAATGCCCTGTCATTCTAGATATCGGATCTGGTCGATCATGTTCAAAATATGAATGCTGACAGATCCACCATCCTTGAGTTCAACACGGAACAATTCCTTAGACCTACGATAAATTTCAATCTCTTGATTTGCTTCGAAAAAATCCTTGGGTGTTCACATAATGCTCCCAAGCATCTAGTACCTCTATGTACTGCCTCCGTAAATCTGGAACCATCGATCCCAAGATGTATGATTTCACCTTCAGGTTATCATCCTTCCATCTATTAAAAGTTTCTCGCTCTTCTAGTGTGGAGTCAGGATCAATTTCAATAGGCAGTGGATTGACAGTGACATAAGTCAACTTTTCAAACTCCAAGACAAAGCGTATGTTCATTTCCCATTCGAAATATTTCTCGACTCCTTTTACTTTATTGGTATCCAAAAGTCTCATCAATAGATTAGCGGCAACCTTCTACAAGAAAAAATTTTAAACAGTAGCAGAATATTTTTCATTTCAAAATAATAACACTAATTGATTATGGAATTTTAAATCTATTAGTGCCCTCCCACTACTTTATGTAATTTTGTAATCTCCCTTAATGGAAAAATAGGAATTTGACTATCAGAATTCCATAGTGGGAAGTGGATCCCATGACATTTACTCCAGCCTCACACTATCGACGGTCTTTGCCTTTATAAACTCATTAGGTAGACCTCCAAGGTCAATCACATTCATGTGACTCCTAGTTTGGTCCTGAACCATTTCTTATCCTTACCCTATTGACGGTCATGGATTAAGACATATTTCAGGTGTATACTTGTCAATGTGCACTAATGAGCTTCGTATGTACACCCTCACAATAATGATGGTATTGGGTGACTGCGTTAACTCATCACGCTACATCTAATATTTTTCTGGAGCGACCTAAGTTTCGAGCACTAATACCCTCACAACAATGACGGTCTTGGGCATTAGTAGTAAGAACTCATTTATCTCTGTATTGACAAGACATACCATCCAATAATGCTCTAGCAATATTAATACTTATAACTTAAAAGTAATCACCTAATCACGGGAGATTTAAAACAATCAAGTCATTAACTTAATTAGGTCAAAGTTTTAATTTAAAACATACAATATATATCTAATATGACTTAAGCATAATTAAATTAAAATTACTATGGCATAAATTCAAAAACATGAGTTGTGTGGTTAAGCTGACTCTGATACCATTCTGTTAGGGTAATTGTGGAACCCCTAGGGTCGGATCGATGCCCCGCGCAGCGGAAGTGGGTCTAACCCAATGATATCAGGGATAGGTGTATTTAAAATATTTTAAAGTATTTTAATAAAAACTACATTCCGATATGAGTCCGTAGGAAAAAATAGGGACCCAATCAGAGTCTGGATGCTCCGGAACGAAAAAATGAAGTTTTAGTGTTCATCAGCCCTCGGTATCGCGAAGCGCATGTTTTGGGAGTCGCGACGCTCAAAATACCGAGAGGAACTCTGAGAGATGAACGTTAGTGCATCGCGACACAGAAGGCTTGGCGTCATGACGCTAGGAGGTCTTATTCTCAGTATCGCGATGCGGGAAGGTCCGTGTCGCGATGCTCGCATGGGCAGTGAGAAATTTCCAAATTCAAACCAATCCTAAACACTTCCAATTTTCTCATATCATTCCAATATACCTTAAAACCAATTTTAACATCAAAATTCACATAACACATGTTATACAACTAGCATACATGTATTCTAAATACTTATATGCATTTGTTTGAATCTAATCATAAACCATTTTAGAATCCCAATAATAAATATCTCATGAACAATTCTAGTTCACCTAAAGTTGGTCAAATGAATCTAGAATGGTAGTAATAGATCTAAGCTTTAGTCTAGAGTTCCAAACTCTTATTAATTGTTCCATGTGCAATATGAACAACTTTGACCACATTTATAAGCATGTTGTGTTTATACTTCCAAAGTATCATAACACAATTGATTAGCCTTATTTCAACATTAAGCTATGTGTTCATGCATCCAATACATAAAATGACATAACTTAGGAGAAGTTCAAACATTACCTAGTAAGCTTGATGCAAGATCCAATCTACTTCTCCTTTGTTGAAATGGTTGGAGAACCTCCAAGGTGTGCAAGCTTGACTTCAAGATCCAATCTTAATTTCCAATGCTAGCAAGCTTCACTTCAAGATCTAATCTTGATTTCTCCTAGATGAAATGTCACCTCACAAGCTTCTCTAAACACTTCTCTAACTTAGGCTAATCTCTCAAGAGTTGCTTGTGTTTAGCTTACTCAAGCTTTTGCTTATGCTTATACTTGTAATTAAAACATTCCTAAAGCATGCTATTTATAGCAAAACTTAGGAATTTTAATTAATAAAAGTTGTAATCAACTTTTAAGTGGGCTTAATCTGATTTGTCCAAATATATATAATTAGGTGTGACTATCTCCATTGTCTCGCACTTTGATTTAATCCAATTAAATCAAGACAATGATTAGGAAATGGATTAGTTAAATATTTTCCACTTTAATTTAATCCAATTAAATCAAGCCAGCACCACCTATTATTTCATACTTAAAATTACTATAATATCCTCAAACGGTAGAGATAATTATGATTTTATAATTAAGCCCTTGTATAATTATTGAATTAATCAAATAATCCAATTAGGTCAAAGTAAATAATCAATGTTATCCAATAAAACTTGATTATCTTAGTTGATAATTATAAAATCAAATATTATATTTTATCAAAATTAATCGGCTACCCAAGTACTCAACGAGTACACTTCATATTGGAACTCTCTAAGTTCAGACACGTTCGTCATATAAGCCTAGCTAATATGTACGCAATTCGTCCACCTCCGAATTTGCAAAGAATACGAACGACCTTTCTGAACTATACAAGTCGAGGTCATCATATAAGTTTAACAATCCCTCCGTTGTAGGCTATCTGAGTTGTGCTAAGGAAATATAGAATATACCGTCAAGTTTCCGAGATGCATATCTCATGTCGACATGTCCACGATTCTTTATAACTGATGTGATCCACCCTATGTGATCGACTTTTACCAAAGCTTTAAGAATCGTGACTTTACTCACATGGATACCTAAACCCCTTATGGTACACATACGGGCCGATTGATCCTATCTTTCTTCGCACTTGATTACTGAGTGCATCATTCCACACCCAATGATCATCTAGAGGCCAGACCATGAAAGGTTTCTGACATATATGACATCAAAGTGTGGATGATCTCACACAATATCAATGCTATCTTATAGTCAAAGGATTACAAATTCTACTCGACTTGAGGAGATTCCTATTGACGGTGGTGTGTACTTCCAAATATTAGGAATCATCTGTGAGTCATTCAATATTTATTTCAATGAATACCTACATATCTATACGAGTTTCCAAAAATCATGGTATATCGGGTTAAACCATTGGAACTCCAATTCCAGTATACGACATGTACTAGTCTTCTAGGTTATAAGAATTCAACTGTATTCCAAAACCAATGACGAAGTTAAGAATAGTTTACAATAGTAATACTTATCTCAATGTCGGACCACCTAGTGTCTAGTATTACTACAAGACTATTCTAAAGTCGATGTCATTCTTAGGATATCTATACATCAATCTAATACGCCTAATGACAATACCATTAATAAGATATGAAATGAAAATGTAGTTATTTTTTTAATAAATAATAATTATACAATTCGGATTGGCACTCCAAGCACCAACTCCAACAAATTTAAGGGTTGATTTTTTCCCATAGCTAAACGGATCAAGGATCGATGATAGACTCTTATACCAATTGAAAATTCAAATTTTTCCTAAGCTTTACTCTATGCAGAATTAAATACAATTAATTAAGACAAGTCCTAACTATTATTTTTATGGATTACCAACAAGAACCCTTAAGTCTATATAATTATGAAATAAAACAAATAAATAAAAGCATAAATAAAATCAACACAGGTAATTTTATTAATGAAGTGGAAAACTCATGCGAGTAAAAAATCACTCTGGGTATCTAGGCTACCAGCCAAAATCCACAATAATGAGAAAATTTACAGTGATGGTATAAGACCTATGGCAGCAATTTCACCGACTCTAATAGAGCTAGACTGTAATAATCCGAAGAACTCCTAGAGCCCGCACCAAGTGGCCTTCTTTAGAACCTGTGTAGTCTCCAAGTGGATCAACCCTGCAAACTCGTAACGCCGGAACTCCGACTACCAATCTTCCTCCTTGAGAACTCTGAAGGCTTAGAAAATTGGGTTAAGGTTGTGTATCTATGTTGATGGTCAATCAAGAAACAATTTCACCAATGCGAAGAAGACAAAACAATCAATAAAGTCTTCAATGTAAAAATCAAGAAGGTTGAAAACTTAACAAGGTTGAAGCTCAGAATAATGTGTTTCCAACAATTGTGAAGGTTATATAGATAGGGCAAAGACTAGGGTTTCCAATTGCTCTTATATCTTTAAGACTCATTACAACTCAATTGAACTTGTTTTGTTACGGACATTGCCAACAGAAATGGAACTAACAATCTCCCCATTTGGCATTCTGTGACAAACACTACCAAATACAAAGACTAGAGTAAAATACCTAAAATCAAAATCACCAACTACCAACCATCGAGACAATGACTTATGTAACAATTGGAAATCTCAACTAACGTTGCGTTGTAGGACGAGTATCACATATTATAAATTATGTTTGGACACATATACCTTCATGAAATGACTTTGGGGAATAGTTGGCAAAATCTTCGAGATTCCAATATGAGGTGATACGATGTTCCATTACAGATTGCTTATGGTATTTAGGCCATAATTCTCTCATATGAATTCCTTTGTTTATGAGTTTTATATCATCGGAAAGCTAAGACATATATCTACAACTTATGCGTTGACCATTTTTCCAAATTTGGAGAATATCTAGGTCGAATTTGGTGATTTTCTCAAATATTTTACACAGTGACGAAATTAAGGCATAAATGAGAAAATACTCTTCAAACCCAAGCCCAATTTTCTTTTCATTATGGCCCAATGACTCTAAATATCCCTCAAACCCCTTAGACTTCTCTAGAAAATACTAAACAAGTCAAGAAGAATGAAATGAGTTAATAGCCCCAAGTATATAAAGGGTACTATTCTTGCATCTTCAAAAAGAGAAAGAAAAGAAGAAGAAACGTGGGGAAGGAAGTAGAGAGAAGAAAAAAGGGAAATGAGGAGGAGAAACCATTCTATCACCCAAACTAAAGAATGAGCATATGGAAATCAACACACAACAAATCAAGAAGAGGAATAGCAAGCTTATAAGGCTTGATCGGTGAAAGAAATCCAATGAATTGAGGTGAGGAATCTTGACCCAAAACTTGAATAGTGGGGTTTTGATTAACTAATGTTATGTTAGTGTTATTGGCATGTTAGGGATTGTATTTAGGTGAACAATAAACTAAGAAACTAATTGTATGTTAGTGTTATTTTCAAGTTTATGGAAATCTTAGATATTGAATAAATTGAGATTTAAGGGTTGCTTTGATGATGGTATATGATGTGTGAATATGGAGGTTTAAAGAGTTGTTTGTGTAAAAGTTGTAGTATGGAAGTGTGGAAGTTTATTTTGGTAATTAGACATGAAAAAGTTGATGATAGGCCCTGAATTTTGGCCTCGTGTCGTGACGCTACACACCGTGCGTCGCGACACGTACTGGAGAATTTGTGCAGATTTAATTCTAGATTGCCAGTGTCACGAAGTGCATTAGAAATTTTCATGCATTCGTTTATGAAATTATGAGCGTCGCGACGCGAAGACCAGAATTCCCGAAAATATTTTTAATTCATTCCAGTTTCACCATAGTGTGTTAGAGGCCACCCTTAAGGTCTCGTATCAACTCGTATATATACATTATGTCATGATATACGCATGATACGCAGTGAAGTGTTAGCGAGTACTTGAATAGATAAATTAGCCTAATTCCGTAATTTTTTTCTCAGTCCATCTTCTAATCAGGATTATCAATTATAGATCATCGTAAGAAACACAAATTTCTTCAGCAAAGTGAAGTAAGGCTATCGGGACTCCAAATCTGTGAGTGGACCTTTCTTTTCAAAGTTGATTTTATTTAATTGTTCGACTCGAGACTTACTTTTGAGTATTTTAGGGCGGTAGCCAGATTTTACATCAGTTGTTTTAAGAAATAACATATTTCTAAAAGATAATATTTCTTATGTGATGAGTTTTTGAAAGAATGATTTTAGAACTCGAGTTTTATGTTTTCGAGGCATGTGGGAAAAACATACCTCAATATGTAACTCGATTCAGATATGAAATTGACGGATAGTACATGCGTACATCTAGAGGACTGGGGGGACGGCGATACGTAATGGCCCCAGATCCTAGTTCAGGACTATGGATGACATATGCCTCTAGATCCTAGTTCAGGATCAGACAGTAGCATAGATCTGGACTTCTGGCTCTAGTTCAGTGGCTTAGGAGACAACGATACGTAACGCCCCAAGACCACTAGTTAGGCGTATGGGGGATGGCGATACATAACGGCCCCAAGCGTTAGGTTTTCTTTTCAGAGACAGATTTCAGTGACAAATTTCCATGAAAATGTTTTCAGAGACAGTTTTAAGAAATGAGAGTTTTCTAAAAGATTTTTAGAAGGAAAAGTTAGTTTAATAGAAAGACAAAAAGTTTTACTGACACAGAAGCCTTTTCAGAAAATTTTTACGGAAAAAATATTTTCTCAGATAAAGAAAGAGTTTTCAGGAAAAAGATGATTTTCTCGTGACAAGTTTCGGTTTTATAACCATGAGTTTTCATTAAGGCACATAAGTTTTTGTTTTAATCATCCATTCACTGAGATCATTCAAACGATCTAACCCCCCACTCCCAGTGTTTTTATTTCGCAGGATTACATGGAGGACGAGCTCGGGAGGATGGATACTGATGGCAGTCACTAGGGTGTTCGGTCCACCAGGTCTGGTCAAAGTTCACTTCAGTCAGTGTCAGAAAAGTCATGTATCATATAGTTTGTTTAGTAAAGAATACACATGTAAAAAGTTATAAGTGTTCATTACTAAAGTTGTGATGTGTAGTGAATTTGAGTATTTAGTTTGAAAAGCATTATGCATTTATGATGTTGAGTTTGGGCAATAGTCCCGTGCATGAGTTTATACATGAAATGAGTTTAATATTGTCAGAAAGGCAGAGGCTCAGGGGAATAGAACAGTATATTCCCTGCCGGTAGCATCTCCAGATTGGGGATGTTATAAAGATGGTATCAGAGCATGGTCTATAGAGTCAGTGACTGTTGTGGTGGAGTGATGTAGCATCTCCGGATTGGGGATGTTATAAATATGGTATCAGAGCATGGTCTATGGAGTCAGTGACTGTAGTGGGTGGAGTGATGGTGTCTTGTATACGTAGTATGCCCGAGGTACTAGTATGTGAGGTACTACCTCTCCAGTATCTAATCCTCGAGTACGTCTTCAAGCTCCATAGACAGGTCAATAAGAATTCCCAAGTTATCTGAATTCTCTTCCTAGTAAAAGTACCCAAAATTCTAATTATAAGTTAAAGATTTTTCTGAAGCAATCCTGGCCTATTAGCCGAAGTTCAAGACAAGTTGGGAGAACAGATAATAAAGTTAAAAAAAAAAATAGTAACGCAAGGAATTGGTTAAAGAAAGCTATAAGAAGAGTAAAGAATTGTACCTAGATGTTCAAGCAATGAGAGTCAACAAAATATAAAGATACAGAAACATATAAGTAAGGAAGTGCGAGAACTTATAGTAGTAAAAAGAATAGAATAAGCCTGAACAAGAGGAAAACCTAAGTACGGTTCCTTTCTTTCACGTAAGATTCTTTCCTTCCTAGTAAGAATCCTCCTCTCATCCGAAAATTCCTTCAAGTATATCTAATAGCCTTGAACACCTCTTATGGGTAGCAAGTTCCCCGAGTAATGAAGAATAGACAGGAAGATAAAGGAAACAAGAAATCAAAAATAGAAGTGAGAGTTCCAATAAATAAAAGATGCCAAAGAGGATGAAAATATTTTAGACCACAAACCCAAGCTCGCAAGTAAGTAAAAGAAAGATGTAAGCAGAGATGATTAAATTACCTTACCCCAAGAAACCCAATATAGATATTGCACTAAACTATACAGATTCTTACCTCTCGGTAATACCGGTTACGGAAGTTGTTCTAATAAAACCTATTTCATGCATACTTTATATAAGTAATAGACTCTACTAGGACACAAAGTATTAGAACAATGACGCTGACACCCATTGAGATATAGACTTCTGTCTCACCTTATACCAGTACTAGGTAAAGATAATCGTAAAGAAGTTTGATGAGAATTTATCCTAAGTAAGAAACAGAAAGCACTGAATGGGAGACCACTCAGATGAGAATTAAGGAGGTTTTAAGGGATAGAAAAGAAAGAACCTGACCCAAGCCAAGAAGAGCAAGATCACAGAACTAGTGAGAATCCATAGATCCGACCAACATCGGTATAAATTTATGAAAGAATAAAAGGACAGACCCATGGAATTGAAGATACTCAAGAATTAACAAAAATATTCTTACGAACACCAAGGCTAAATGACATAGTTGTAGCCTATGGTAAGAGTGGAAATAGAAGTTTAGGAATAAGCCAAGAAAAATGGACTAGTACTAGCCTTAGCAGCTTAGTCTAGAACTAAGAGATAGGGTAAGAAGATATATAGGAGGATGCAAAATTTAACAAGAGAGTTCAATACATTTAATGATAGAGATAACGTAACTTGAAGGCAGAAACGTACAGCACATACCTCAGAATAGGTAATGAAAGTTGAGGAATCCTAGAACATGATATAGTCAAAGTAGTTTCCAATAGAATGAATAGTAGTTTCCCTTTCAGTAGCCCCAAACTCTAAGTAAGCTTATGGACACCTAATTAAACTATCACCAAGCTTATGAAAATAATAGAAATGCGTGTTCACAGATCCTTATGGAGTGTATATACACACCCTTCTACTTAGAGCCCAATAAGGAAAAGAACCAGTAAAGAAGCATATTTGACAGAGTAGACAGATTTAAAGCTGAATCCAATATAACCGCAGCTGGAATTAAAGCCACTTCCAAACCATCTCAGGTATGCATACTTTGAAAACTCTTCCGATTTACCAGTGAGTATTTTTTCGTCTCTAACATGGGTGCAGGAAGATAAGTTGCTTAGAGTGCTACGCGAGCACAAGAGAGCTATTGGCTGGACTATAGCAGAAATTCGAGGCATCAGTCCATCATTTTTCATGCACAAAATCCTGATGAATGACGAGTAGAAAGCCATAGTGAAGCATCAACAAAGGATGAATCCAATCATGAAGGAAGTTGTGAAGAAAGAAATCATCAAATGGTTGGATGCAGGCATCATCTACCCCATCTCTGACAGCTCTTGGTGAGTTATATGCAATGTATACCCAAGAAAGGAGGAATGACTGTAGTCACAAACGAAAAGAACGAGCTAATTCTGACAAGAACAGTGACTGGATGGAGAGTGTGTATGGACTACAGGAAGTTGAACAAAGCAATACGGATGGATCATTCCCGCTACTATTAATTGACCAGATGCTAGACAGACTGGCGGGGCATGATTTCTACTGTTGTTTTGGACGGATATTTAGGATACAATCAAATTACCATCACCCCAGAAGATCAGGAGAAAACCATTTTCACATGCTCGTATGGTACTTTTACATTCCGCAGGATGCCATTTGGACTATATAATGCTCCTTCCACATTTCAACGTTGCATGATGGCCATCTTTTCAGGCATGATAGAACAAAGCATGGATGCCTTCATGGATGACTTCTCAGTGTTTGGAGACTCATTCGACCATTGCTTGCAGAATCTGGGAAAAGTATTACAAAGATGTGAATATACTAATCTGGTACTGAACTGGGAGAAATGCCTCTTCATGGTACAGGACAGTATTGTCCTAGGACATCAGATCTCATTAAAATGAATTGAGGTAGACAAAGTAAAGATCGAGATGATAGAGAAATTACCTCCACCATCATTCGTCAAAGGGATTCGAAGTTTTCTTGGGCATGCAGGATTTTACCGAAGATTCATCAAAGATTTCTCCAAGATTACCAAACCTTTGTGCAATCTACTGGAGAAAGACGTGTCTTTCCACTTCACCAAAGAATGCGACCATGCTTTCGAGATCTTGAAACAGAAGTTGGTCTCTGCCCTCATCATAATAGCACCAGATTGGACGCTTTCTTTTGAAGTGATGTGCGATGCTAGTGATTTTGCTTTAGGTGCAGTTTTGGGACAACGTAAGGCAAAAGTTTTTCACATAATTTACTACGCCAGTGAAACTTTGAATGAAGCATAACTCAACTACGCAACAACTGAAAATGAGTTTCTCACATTTGTGTTTGCTTTTGATAAATTCCATTCCCATTTGCTGGGTCCCAAAGTGGTGGCTACACAGATCATTCAGCAATCAAATACCTGATCGCGAAGAAAGATGCCAAGCGCAGATTGATCCGTTGGGTGCTTCTACTGTAAGAATTTGATATGGAGATTCGAGATAGGAAGGGGACAGAGAATCAAGTGGCAAATCACTTGTCGAGGCTAGAGAATGGAGGTACAACTGACACTGAGCTGACAATCAAAGAAACTTTTCCAAATGAACAGTTGTTTGTCATCAAGCAGCAAGAAGTCCTATGGTATGCTGACTATGTGAATTACATAGTATCGGAGAAATGGCCGTTGGAATGGACATATCAGTAAAGAAAAAAGTTCTTCAAAGAAGTCAAACATTATGTCTAGGATGAGTCGTACTTATTCAAACATTGTGCTGATCAGTTATTGCGGTGTTGTGTACCACATGAAGAGGCTTTTGCATACATTCGTGTTCCAGGTTAATAAACTGACGTATTACACAAGCTTAAAATAATCAACTCATCTTTAGAAAGATATTGGTAGGATTCATAACCCTAGACATTTTCATATCATTAATTCTTTTTGAAATTTACCTTTGTTTTGTTTTATTTACTTGTTTTAGATAAAAATCACCATCCATCCAACCAACAATCAAATCAATTAGATGCGTGTAGAAATTTAGCTTCATAAATTAATAGTATTAAGTCCTCGTGGGATCGATACATTTTATACTACTTGAGCGAAACATGCGCTTGCGTTACATGTGTGATTTCACCGATCAAATAGATATGCATGGTTTATTTGAAGTGTTTGTTTTGTGTAAATAAAAAATTTGGATTATCATAATTATAAAGAAAACTCTGTCAAAATTTAGGTAGATTAAAGAGGTATTTGAGGCAATAGGTTAAATTAAGTAACGGTAGTTAAAAATATATTTGTGCAGTTTAAGGTAATATATGAAATGACTGCTTCAAAATCATCTCAATATCATTTTTCCTCACTTGGAAGTTCTGAGGCTCTCAATAAAAAAAATGAGAGAAGAAATACCATCTATATCATATGGAATCGGTAAGATAGAAAAATTCAAATGATTTGTTTGAAGTTTCTTCTATTAAACTTAATGTTAAGACAGACAAAGTCGAATGATTTGTTTGATGAACTATTGTAATCACATTAATGTTACTACATAGTTACTTTAATTAAAATTAATTTATGCATTCTTATTCTGATTATATTCTTACAGATATGGCTAGAGATACCGGTAGAGGTCTTCTCCGTAGAAGTAGATCTATATCTGGTAGGTTTATTGGGACCTATGACAGTGAGATCGGTACTCGCTTGGAGAAGCCTCAGACTCCGATATTGGATCCTCATCAGATTCCACCTGCAAAGGATCCGATGATCGCACACCTAAGTGAGATGGATGTCGCAGGTAATGCCAGCATTGTGGTATCAGCGAAATTCAGTATTGGGTCAGGGCAACGTCATCAACTCACTCTACGTGAGCCAAAGTAAATTGGATATTATTATTATTATTATTATTATTATTTATTATTATTATTATATTATTATTATTATTATTATTATTATTATATTATTATTATTATTTACTATATGTTTATTTTTTATTTTTATATTTTTTTCTTGTTTTCATTTTCAGTGGGAAGATTGAGCAATCCAACATTTGTGCATGCAAGATGTGTAAGATTTTCTAGGAATGAATGGTTCCAGAGGGAGTCTGTTGGAAGAAAGTTCCCTTAGATACTAATAAATTATATTTTGAAGAGTTTAAAGTATTTAGAAATTTTAATTAATAACTTAATATAAAAGATTTATAGTTAAAATATAATATTTATCATTTAATTCAATTAATTTGAAGAAATACTTTTAGTGGGATGAGGTAAATAATGTCTGTATATTGCATGGGAGAAGAAGGCGGTCATTCGGTACAAAGATATATTGAACAAGATTAAGTAGAAGTGGAAGCAACCATGTTTTCATAGACGATCCACTATGGAATAATTTGAATCAATACTGAGAATCTCCAGACTTTCATGCACGTTCAGAAGCGGCCTCCCGTAACCAACGACGATCCGCCATCAAATGAACAGAAATGGTCAGACATACGAGAGGCACCAGATCACATTACGACCATGGTCGCCATATTGTAAGTATATAAATTCCAAGTAATAAATATTTCTTTGAATAACTTATTCATTTTTTATAGTTAATTACTATTAGATTGTTTGCAAATGGATAGGAGAAATAAATGGGTCGTCAACCCAATGCCTTTGAGCTCCTTGTGCATACACAAACGAAGAATAACGACAGATACACTTTTGTCGATCAGCGATCTCAGGACATGCATGTAAGGTTTTATATATATTTATGTCCAGTTGTGTTTTTTTTACTTACATAACTTTAAAAAAATTTATTACGATCTAACATTTCTCACATTTACTATATGATCATTGTACACCTGTCCTAGACCAGTTGTTGCAAACTGAGGAGCCAATAGATAATGACCGATTATTTATTGAGATTGTCGAAGGGGAGAGGAAGAAGCATGTATACGGTATGAGCTCCCAATATGTACTTGAGGGTAATTTCTCATCTTCTATTGCCTCGGTTAAACAAGCGAAAATGTAAGAAGAGATCACTATGCTGAAACAACAGCTGCAACAGTAGGGCAGATGCAGCAACATCGGGAGCAGATATAGGAGCAAATACAGAAACAGCAGGAGCAGATGCAACGGCGAATACAAGAGCAGGTTCGACTAGCTCTTCAGTTGATACAGCAACAAATGCAGTTGCCTCCTGGTGGTCCTCCTCCTCCCCATCCTCCTCCTCATAGTGTGTAGTACATTTTCTTAATGTAATACATTACATTAATGTAACATTATTATTTTATATTTATTATTATATAATATTTTTTTTATTAATTATTTATTTATAATATTAAATTTTAATTGAAAAAAAAATATAATTTAATAGAAAAAATCAAATAAAAAATAAAATACAATATGATTATCGACTGTATATTATGTCGGTCGGTAATATTTTGAGTTATTCATCGACCGAAATTCATTTATTTAACGACCGATTATTTTCCTTATTCCGTCGGTAATTCATCGGTAACTTTTACCGACAATAAATTTATGTGGTCGGTAATCGATCGGTAAATTCACCGACGGATATATCCGGTCAGTATTTTGGTACCGACGAGATATTTACCGACACAATATTTTAGTCGGTAATCGGTCAATAATTTATTATTCCTACCGAAATATATTATTTTCCGACCGAGAATTTGGTCGGTAAATTGCTTTCTTATAGTGTCATTGTACATTGATTATAAATAAAACACCACCACCATATACACGATGGTTCTCAAAATATTTACAGGATTAGAATTGGATTATGATTGAAATAACTTTGGCGGAAATAATCTCTTTACATAGTATATTCACTCATTTCAATTCCCTTTCAGGATTGTTTATCTAATTTCAACATTTCCCCGTAACTGTTATTGTGGAAGACGGTTTTAGGCCGTGCATGGCGTGAATTTGTCTTTGGTATCGACACTTGACTCTTCATGAGGTCTTTCCACTCGGTGCAACTCGAACCGTGGCTCTGAAAGTTAGATAGGTATTTTACACCAAATGTACAATCAAGCTATAGTGACCATATGCCATTCGGCTCTTCGTCCAGTGGTGAGCTTGTGATTGTCTCCTTGGAAAGGTGAATAGTCAAAATCTCTCAATTTTGAGAGTAAAAATTCTCTCTAAAATGAGAGTAGAATTCTCTCTATATTATTTGAGTAGGAGTAATATTTTACTCTAATAAATGTAGAATTCTACATGTATTATAATTATTTGTATTATATATTCCAGTAGATTGTAAATTATATATCGATAGATTTATATTGTAATTAAAAAAAAAAAGAAGCTATAGTGACCAAAAACGCAGCGTAACACCAGAGACAAATCTGTGCGGGCCAATATATCAAGTAGAAAATAAAAACCTTCCACAGTTATACATCACATTGTTCTTTGATTTATCTCTACAAAATTCAGAACAGCCAAGCCATTAAAAAAAGGGTCTTGATCAATACCGGAAATGTTGTTTGTATAATATTTTTTTTTTTTTTTTTCATTACTTATACGTGAAATCAAATGTGGAAAGTCGATTGTCCCCAAGGGGTGTGGTTTGGTGGTGTAGGGTCCAGGATCTCACCTTGAGGTTCTGGGTTCGAATCCAGGGGGTGCATTTCTTGTAAGAGTCTGGGACAGCCGGTGGTTTTACCTGCACCGCGGCCCAGAATGGGTGGTTTGGTGGCGGGGTTTCCATCGTTTCCAAAAAAAAAAATTGTGGAAAGTCGACACAGGTGGTCAACTGAGTTTTCTAAATTTGACTCAAAATTAAGACTTCAAATCTTAGAAAAAAAAAAATAATTTTTAATATACAATAGGATTTATATTTTTTTTAATCATTTATTAATATGACCCAATTTTAAAAATTTATTTAAGACCTTATAAAAGGTAACTCAGTACGTCTCTACATGATATTGATATTGTCTTAGTGTGATTAAAAGGCAAGCTATCAATAATTGAGGAGTGATTCTAAAAAAGATTTACACACGTTTTAATTATTGTAGTTAGTTTAAGTCTATTTTCACATCCAAATTATACATATGCTTTCACCTAGTCATGTTGACTTAATTCATATAAAACTTCTATAGTTAGGCCACTTGTCCGATTACAATTGGTGGTTTCACTAATTTTGAGTTAAGAATTGGATTAAACTATCACGATGAGAAAGCTAATTAAATGGAACTTATCTTAAGGTTATTATATTTGGAAAATGAATTATTTCTAAGTGGAAACTTTATTAAAATAATTAAAGTTCAATCATTTTAAAAAAATTGTAGATCTCAAGTTGTTATTAGGTTTCAATATATATATTAGTAATACATTTTTAAGTCTCCTTATCGCGTCACGTGACGACTTTATATTAAAGTTATAAAATTAAATTAATAAATCTATTAAATAAAAGTGATATTACAATAGTACATATTATCATCTTATAAGAATTCTATTATTACAAGAAAACGTATTACACTATCATATTGAAATAAAAAAACACTATTAAATTATCTACTATTAACTTAATCTCTACAGTTATTTTTATATTATAAAATTATAAAATTATTTTTTATATTAAATTATCTCTATATTTTTTTATTATTAAATTAAAAAATTAAAAAAAATAAATTATTAACATAAGAAACGTATTACAATATAAAAATGAAAGATTTTGTATTCTCAAACGTATTACTGTTAAGAAACCTTGAGTTTTTTAGTAATTTAATGAACGATTTTGTTGATTACTGATATGTACAATTTGTTTCAAGTTTCAATTTGATTGGTTTATTTAAACCTATACATGTTTCTTGTTGATTATTTCTTTCATGTTATTTCACGAGTCTTATAGGTCGAGAAGATTGATTTGGACTACATGAATGTTGAAGGATTGAAGAAGTTGAACATGTCAGAAAATTAGTTTTTAAGTAATTATTTTTATTATAATTAGAAAAATTATTTGAATATTGTGTTTTTTCTTACTGTGTTGTGTTTTTTTTTTTTTTTTTTTTTACTGTGAGACTAATGGAGTGTGAAGAGTAATCCATTGAATTTGTCATTGGAGGAGTGGAATCATGTTATCAAATCGATTTATTTTTTTATTCTTTCTCTTTGGCTACATAAAATATTGGATAAAATCATTGAAAAAATATTTTGTTAGTTAATTCACACCAATACTTAGAAATATATATATATTTTATAATTAACGTTAAAGATCCGTATTATTTATATAAAATAATATATAAATGATTTCATCAAATTTAACACGCGTATCATGTGTGCTCCAGACTAGTTATAACAGATAGTACCAAACGCTTCATCATTCTTCCTTAGAAAGCAAACAATATGAAATCAAGGGTCATCTTTCCCACAAGAATGAATTCATAATTAATTATCTATGGCATCAATTCTTTGTTTGAGTAAGTTAATTAATTATTGAGTTGGTGTAATTATTAATAGTTCTTTAATAAAGGATTCTTTGTAATTAATGTTCATAATTATGAGAAGCCAACTAACTAATAATTAATTGGAAGATCTATTAGATGATTTTCACTCAAGAAAAATGCCCACTACTAATTATTAAAACTTTAATTCAATCCACAGGACCACAACACAAAAGCAATTTGTTTTTGTTTTTGCATAAATGCACATGTTCATTAATATATATATTCTTATGATTCTTTTAATTTTTTATTCATTATTATTTAGTATACATGTAAACTTTTTTTTTTTTTTTTGGCAATTACAAAAAGCCTATACTAGTCTTGATTAAACAAAATTTTATTTCTCCTTTGACAAGAAGATTTGTTGAAGATGTTGCAAATAATATTGAATTTTTAACATGTAAATGGTTGTAAATAGGTCCCTAAGGGAACTACTACTAGCCTAATTAGTAATTAGTGATTTGGGATGACAAAATAAATTTATGAGTCAAATTGTGTCAATCTTAAATGATTCGAATCAAAATATAATTAGTGATTAGGGTGGCAAAATAAATTGCCCAATTAAATTTGCATCAAATCCTAAACGAATCGAATCAAAATTCGATTCTTTTACTAAAATCCTAATCTCAAAATTTATATTCGACTCATTTAATAAACGAATCATAAACGAATATTGATTTAATCCTGATACGATTCAATGAGATAAATTTTCATAAATTATTTACTTTAATTCATCATAAACGCATATCTATGAAATACACAATTAATGGGTTTACTAAAAAGGACCAACCGAATTTAGGCAACCCCATTTTTTATACTGTAATAGTCTATAATTTCTCAAACTTAATTGAAAAATAATAAAATTTAACTAAAGAAAGAAATAAACGAATTCTAAAAGAATAAGTAAATCCGTGATATCAAATTCGTATTCGATTCATTTAATAAACGAATTGAATCGATAAATTAATTAAACAATCAATTTTTTCAAATCTACATCTTGTTTAAATAAATCGAATTGAACGAATAAAAGAACCTACATAAATTATATATCATCCCTATTAGTGCCTGATATATATACATTTGTTTTTGAAAAAAAAATTGTTACATCTAGACGTTTCAAACGATTGAGGTAGCAACATATTTTTCATTACTGAAATAATTATTTATGCATTATGATAAATTAAATCACTATAACAAATCAATCACACACATTTGCAATTATTATCTAATAAAACATAATATAGTAAATATAAAGAATTGAAAACTCATTATTTAAATGGGTTTTTATTTAAATAATAATGTTGATGGTGTTTTCAGGCACTATGTTATTTAAGCAGCACGACAGGGGTAAAAAATGTAATTCACTTCTCAGTCAAGATTATTAATGCCGACCCGACCACTAAAGAGTCAACAGTAAGGGGCCGGGAACTTTACGGTTAGTGACCGAGCACTTGAGTTCAAGATGACCGGGCAATTATCAGGTCGACAGCAGCATTCTCAATACAAAAGACTATTATGACCGACCACATGAAGACCGACCTCGTGAAAACCGAGCATAGGGCAAGACATGTTCGGGAAGATAAGGCATTCTATCCATACAAGATAAGATAATAAGTTATCCTATTTTCATAAAGAGAACTGATGAGTCAGTATCCTAAAAGGATAAAAGAAGTGAAGGTAGTTTTAAAAGTAGGAATCCTGATAGGAAAAGGAAACCATCTCCAACTGGGAATTCTTGTACAAATAGGAACCTGATTTCTTCACCATTATAAATAGGAGGGTAGAGTGAGTGTAGAAGGAATCAGAATGAAGATCAGAATCATTACCATCAGACTTGTAAAAAAACAAGAAGCAGAGCTGAGAAGCGTGTTTGAGTAATAAAAGTATCATCCTTTTTGTGCCCGTGGACGTAGGTCGGACCAAGATCCGCCGAACCACGTTAAATCTCTTTGTCGATTGGCATATTTATCTGTCTTTTACTAAGTTTGCTTTTGGTCCCCCATAACCAAACAAATTCACTATTGAGGGAGGATTGTCTCGGGAGTAATATTCTCATATTGCCCTGAGACCAAAATCAGTCGTCAACAGTTGGCGCCGTCTGTGGGGAACTCAACAAAAAGCGGCTCACGTAGTAAGACGATAGAAAAAGATGGAAATCACCTATGGACAGAGAGAGAGAAACCAGTGTACAAATTAATATTAAATTCTTCAAATAATGAACACATAGTCTGCGACAAAACCTCTTGATAGCTAGTGAAAGAATCATTGTGGTTCTCATCAACACGTGGTTGGTCATCATAATCAAAATCATTGATCCAACAATCATCAAATTCAACATCATCAGGCTCGACTTCATTATTATACACAGCTTCAACTTGGTCTATCGATTTCTGGAGAGAAAAAAAAAGTATCCGACAACCTTTTATTAGCTTCATCAAATTGGTTGACTATGATCCCAAGGGTTGTTGCAGATGACATGCCCTTCCCAGGTACTTCCCGAGAATCAAAGAGCACCTGAAATCCAGCATACACTCCAAGATTATTCAACAAGAGCCCATTGGCCCCACCTTCATCAAACTGAGCAGATGTTCGATGGTAGAGGGGATCAACTGCAAATGCAGCATCAAATTTCTTCACATTAAGACCCTCGAAAGATGATTCCAGTATTGATAAAGCACCTTGTATGCCTCTGAATGCACTAAATCGACTCTTAAAGAGTAAATCTTAACTTCTGCTTCGAGAGTGTAACTTGCTTTTTGGAAATTGGTCTCCACATCATTCTCTTCTGCAACCTTGATTTGAGAATGCACGGAAGTTATGGAACAGAAGATTGCGGCATAACACGTGGAGATGCAGAAGCTTGCGACAGAGAATCTAAGGCTTGCTACTACCCATGGAGCCTTGAAGACAAGAACTTGCTGCTATACAGCATGAGTTGAAGATAATTGCATGGCCAACAATGTAACAAGAAGAAAATCACGGGCGTATTCACAGACCCAGTTGGCAGAATCCACCCGAACCTTTTGAAAAACCAGACGCAGTCGAGAGATTACTTGAAGTTGACGGATTTTTTAAGGAAGTCGACGACGAGGGCTTACAATGGAGCATCTCCTTATTATTCTCCGTTTTCATCTGCTTTTTCAGCATCCTCTGCCAAAACGGCCTCGTTTTTGGAGACTTTTGCATCTTCAAAACCTTATGATTTGGTGAGAACATCAAGGATGGCTGGATACGGGATGTTAATTTTAGATCCCACACTGCACTTTTGGTTTAAATTCATGTCAAAATTGTTTCCGAAGCAAGATCTGATTGCTACATTGAAGAAGATGGCTATGGGCGGACAATTTATGGACCTGTTATGATAGTCGTGTTCTTATTGGTGAATGCAAGTTTACAAGCACGTAGAACAAACAAGATACAGGCTCGAGACTGGATTTCATTCCGCCGAGACCACTTGATTATTCGGCTCGGGGTCGGGTTACGTCCCACCGAGTCATGCACATTGGTCTGGGAACGGGACATTCCCCCAGAGCCAAGTTCCTCTTTCAGCTCGGGGTCGGGTTACGTCTCACCGAGTCATGCTCATTGGTCTGGGGACGGGACATTCCCCCAGAACCAAGTGTCTCTTTCAGCTCGGGGTCCTCAGAATATTCGGGGACATACTCGACGCAATAGGATCCGTGAGAAGCAAAGCATGGGGAGGGATGATACCCCTATGGCGTTTGCTTGCTCCAGTGTTACCGAACATAAGGAGGAATGTGCCCTTAATGTTTCGAACACTCTCTGATCCTCACTTACCCAATGTAATGGATCTGTGAGAAAGCATAGCATAGGGAGAGACGATGCCCCCGGGACAATTGCTTGCTCCAGTGACACCAGACCTAAGGAGGAATGTGCCCTTAGCATCCCGGACACTATTTGATCCATTCATCATTTGGATCCAAGAGAGGTGCAGCACGGGGAGGCGTTGCGCCCCCGTGGCGTGTGCCTGCTCCAGCGTTGTAAGGAGGAGCCCTCGCACAATACTCAGGCTCCACAGTGACCTGCCGTACAGAGGATGTGCCCTTACCATTTTAAACGCTCTTTGATCCAAATCCTGGTTCGCCGGGACACTGAATTGAAAGATTCAGAATTGTGTTTTAGAGACCTCGGACGGGACGCTGTTCTAAGGTATCCGTGCTGTTGTTTACACTTTTTTGATTTTATTTTCCAAAGTTTTGTTTTTATTTTTTTTCGTCAGTCTGACAAGGGGATGCCCAAGTCAGATTCGATAGGGCTTCAAAGGTGGATACAGTTCCCATCTGAATAAGTCCCAAGGATTAACCAGTGCTCGGGGCTGGATTCGTTCCGCCGATGCCACTTGGTTAATCGGCTCGGGCTGGATTCGTTCCGCCGAGGCCACTTGATTATTCAGCTCGGGGCTGGATTCGTTCCGTCGAGGCCACTTGATTATTCGGCTCGGGGCTGGATTTCATTCCGCCGAGGCCACTTAGTTATTCGACTCGGGGTCGGGTTACGTCCCACCGAGTCTACCTCTTTGGACTGGAGATGTAACATTCCTCCATGTCCAAGTGCCTTTCTCAGCTCGGGGTCGGGGTACGTCCCACCGAGTCAACCCTTCGGACTGGGGATGTAACATTCCCTCAGGTCCAAGTACCTCTCTTCACTCGGGGTCGGGTTACGTCCCACCGAGTCTACCTCTTTGGACTGGGGACGTAACATTCCCCCAGGTTCAAGTGCCTTTCTCAGCTCGGGGTCGGGGTACGTCCCACCGAGTCAGCCCTTCGGACTAGGGACGTAACATTCCCTCAGTCCAAGTGCCTCTCTTCATTCGGGGTCGGGTTACGTCCCATCGAATCAGCCATTCGGACTGGAGACGTAACATTCCCCAAGGTCTGAGCATCTCTCACAGCTCTAGACAGGATCACATGCCACCGAGCACATCATTGTTAGCTCAGAGGCAAAATTTTCTCCTCATAATCGAGATTGGATCAGTCAGGGGTCAGGACCTCGAAATCTCTGGTACAGGTATTACAGAGGAGGAGTCATTTTTAGTTTGGACAACAAGAGGAACTTCATCTCCTGATGGAACGACCCAAGTAAGCAATTTGCTTTGAGGTGGAGAATCGTTCTGAATAGGGTCAGCATCTCCAATAACCGGGGATATGAAGATAAAAACAGAAGACTTAGTTGATGGCGAAGGCAATTTCTCTGTGATTTCTGGAGCGACCACCAGCAAGGCGATCAACACGCCATCTTTAAATAGTTCCCGGCACCAACTTGCATACTCGTTGGAACCGAGAACTAGGGGACAGATGTTGATGGTGTTTTCAGGCACTATGTTATTTAAGCAGCACGACAGGGGTAAAAAAGGTAATTCACTTCTCAGTCAAGATTATTAATGCCGACCCGACCACTAAAGAGTCAACAGTAAGGGGTCGGGAACTTTACGGTTAGTGACCGAGCATTTGAGTTCAAGATGACCGGGCAATTATCAGGTCGACAGCAGCATTCTCAGTACAAAATACTATTATGACTGACCACATGAAGACCGACCTCATGAAAACCGAGCATAGGGCAAGACATGTTCGGGAAGATAAGGCATTCTATCCATACAAGATAAGATAATAAGTTATCCTATTTTCATAAAGAGAACTGATGAGTCAGCATCCTAAAAGGATAAAAGAAGTGAAGGTAGTTTTAAAAGTAGGAATCCTAATAGGAAAAGGAAACCATCTCCAACCGGAATTCTTGTACAAATAGGAACCTGATTTCTTCACCATTATAAATAGGAGGGTAGAGTGAGTGTAGAGGGAATCAGAATGAAGATCAAAATCATTACCATCAGACTTGTAAAAAAACAAGAAGCAGAGCTGAGAAGCGTGTTTGAGTAATAAAAGTATCATTCTTTTTGTGCCCGTGGACGTAGGTCGGACCAAGATCCACCGAACCACATTAAATCTCTTTGTCGATTAACATATTTATCTGTCTTTTGCTAAGTTTGCTTTTGGTCCCCTATAATCAAACAAATTCACTATTGAGGGAGGATTGTCTCAGGAGTAATATTCACATATTGCACTGAGACCAAAATCAGCCGTCAACAAATAATAATAATAATAAGGATATAATCTTTCTATTTAATCCTAAAATCTTTCTATTTAACCCTAACCAAACTTAAAAAATTTTATTTCATCATATTATAGTAAATTTACCAAAAGGACAAGAATCTTACCAAAAAATAAAAAATAAAAAATAAATAAAAAGCACAAACCCCATGAGCCTGAATTGGCTGTGTTCTTAATTTTTTCACTTTTTATTTAAAAATTAAATATCTCCACAATATAAAGTGTTTTAATTTTGACTAGCTACTCGAATATATGATATAAATATACTCATTTTTATGTTGAATTCTTGCAAGAAATGTATCTCTTCTTACATAATTAGTTGGTAAATACTTGAGGCAAAAATTTAAAGAAATATATATATATATTGGAGGAAACTATCATTTGAAATCGTCCCATTTTCTATTTAACATTTTAAATGTGTTTAATTTTTTATTTTTATAAAATGAGAAACATATAATTTTCCCGGAAATTAAATAGATAATTTATATACATTTTCATTTTATTAGATGAAAAAATGAATAAGATGAAAGAAAATGGCCTTGCTTAATTAGTCGTTTGATACATAAATGGACAAAAAGAAAATGCTTGAACGAGGCAAGCAAGAGCAAGTACAATAATTCATTGGAATTTATAGCAAAACAAAATCCTACTGGTCTGTCACGCACTACATGATTATGGATAAATTACATGAGTTTCGTGAGTGATTGATTAGGTCTTGAAGAAGATGGTAATAAGGTTTCAATGTTATGAGTAAGACTCGTATGTTAATAGAATTAGGGTCGAAGATTAGTAATTATATGAATTACATTATCATGAAGAATCGAACTCAAGATTTATTTTATAAAATAAAAAAACTATTAGCATCATTGAATTCAATGAATGATTTTGATGATGCAACACAAGAGAAATCGACATGCATTGAGCATTATAAAAAGATGTCGAAATAAATAGATGTGAAGATTCAAGCGTCAAACGAAGATATCTAGTGTAGTCTTACAACTTAGGGATCTCATTATAAGTGGGTTAATAATTTAAATACTATAAGCTCATAAGACTCGTACACATTCATAGAGATGCATTAGGGTCAAGTGTAAAATGGTTTTAATATTCAAATCATGTGTTTTCTGTAAAGAGACCTGCATACTGGTCTCTGATATCGGCATACCGATGACCCTACTTTACCTTGGGCATATTTACATGCTCTCTGGAACCAGACTATTCCATATCGGTTAGCTAACCTGCATACCGGTAACTATACCGATCAACAATCTGGTTGGTGCGCTGAAAATTAGATTTTGTCTAAGGTTTTGACCCTATGCGGAATTAAACATAATAAACTAAGACAAGTCCTAATTATTATTACTATGGATTAATAAAATTATCAACCACCCTTAAGTCCAACAATTATGAATAATGCAAATAAACAAAAGCAGAAAACAAAATCAACACAGATAATTTTGTTAACGAAGTGGAAAACTTATGTGAGTAAAAAAAACCACTTCGGGTATCTAGGCTACCAACCAAAATCCACTATAATGAGAAATGCTTACAGTGATGGTATAAGACCTATGGCAGCAACTCCGCCAACTCGAATACCTATAGATTGTAATAACCCGAAGAACTTCTCGAGCCCCCACCAAGCACCCTTCTTCAGAACCTTTGAAGCCTCCAAGCTGATCAACCCTGCAGCACGCAACGCCGAAATTCCGAGTACCAATCTTCCTCCTTGAGAACTATGAAGGCTTAGGAAATTGGGTTAGCGTTGTGTTTCTATGTTGATGGCCACTCAAAATTCAATTTCACCAAAGGAAAGAAGACAAGGTAATCAAAAAAATCTTTAAGGTGAAAATCAAGAAGATTGAAAGCAACGAAGATTTTAGGCTTTGAATAATGTGTTTTCAACCCTTGTGAAAGTGGCTCAATATTTGTTTATATAGTTAGGGCAAAGATAAGGGTTTCCTACTGCTAATTTGGCTTTAAAACACGTCTAAAATATCTCACTTCCGCACTGTAATGACCGGTAACCTCGACTACCGTTATATTATGGGATGAGTGTTACATAATATAAATTATGTTTGAACACACGTACACTCATGAAATGACTTTGGGGACAATCAGTAAATTTCTCAAAATTCTGATACGAAATTGTACGATATTCCACTTCGGATAGCCCATGGTATTTGGGCCATAACTTTCTCATACGATCTCCGATTTTATGAAATTTATATAGTTGGAAAGCTACGATCGAGATCTACAACTTTCACGTTAGAAAGTTTTCCAAATTCGAATCAGAAATAAGTCAAAAATTAAGATTTACTCTGCTGCTATAGTAAATTTGGGTGAGATCTAGAATGGGGTGAGGTGGCACAATCTTTGCCACTCTTTTCATCAAAAAAATCAGCTCTTGTTCCATAAATAGAGTAATTAGTGATGCTTCCAAGCATATCCCATGACAAATCATCGCAGGAGCCGCAAACTTCTACGACGAAGTAAAGTAATGCCAGTCTGATCCAAAAACCTGTGAGTGGACCCTTTTCTCAAACTAATTTCATTTAAGTTATTTTTTATATAAGACTTACTTTTCAGCATATAGGGCGTTAGTAGAAATGATTTGTGGATATTTCATGATTGAGAAATGTTTTAGAAAGAAATGATTTTTAAAAAGTATGATTTTGTGATTTTTGGAGGAATGAGAGAAAAACCCACCTCAGTTGTAACTTGGTACAGATATGGAATTGACGATTACTAGAATTGATGGATTAAACATGTGCACAAGTAGAGCAGGACTAGGGGGACGGCGATACGTAATACCCCTAGATCTTAATTTCAGTGGCTTGGGGACGACGATACGTAACTCCGTAAGACCACCAAATTTCAGAGCTAGGGGATGGCGATACGTAATGCCCCTAGACCCTAGATTCAGAGACAAGATGGTGGCATGTATTGGGGGACGGTGATACGTAACGCCCCAATGTCATGGGTTTGCATACTTGGCTCCAGTTCAGTAGCTTGGGGGACGGCGATATATAACGCCTCAAGACCACTAGTTTAGGCGTATGGGGGGACGTTGATACGTAAAGCCCCTATGCGTTAGATTTTCCACATATTTCAGAAAAGATTTCAGAAACCGATTTTTCAGAGGCATGGTTCCCATAAAAATATAGTTTTATGAAAAAGTTTTCAAAAGAGTTCAGTTTTACATAAAGAATTCAGAGTTTTACAGAAAGGAAGGTTTTCAGAAAGGTTTGCTAGATGGAAAACTATTTATCGAAATTTCAAAGATTTATAGGCCAAAAGCAGTTTTCAGAAAGGTATTCCAGAAAGAGAGTTGTTTTCAGATAATGAAATAGATTTCAGAAGAGATGATTTGAGATGAATTTGATTTTAGAACCATGAATTTTTCATAAAGCATTTTAGTCCCTAATATATTTTAACTGTCCACTCACTTAGATCGTTCAAATAATCTAACCCCCCACACTCCCAGTTTCTTTATTTTACAGGTTTACCCGGAAGACGAGCTCGGGAGGATGTATACTGATGGCAGTCACTAGGGAATTAGTTCACCAGGTCAAGTCAGGGACAGAGTTCAGCTCAATCAGAGTCAGTAAATGCATTGTAACATATATATTATATATTAACTATTACATATGTAATGCATATAAGTGTTCACTGTCAGAGTTGTAATGTGTAGTAAAACTGAGTACTTAGTATGAAAAATGTTATGCATTTATGATTGATGAGTTGGGCAATGGTCCCGTGTATGAGTTTATATATGAAATGATATTAGCAGTTGTCAGAAAATCAGAGACTCATGGGGATAGTATGGCCTATTACCTGCCGGTAACATCTCCCGGATTTGGGATGTTACACGCACAGATATTCAAACGCACTTTAAACGCAACTCAAACGTAAAGTTTCTACCTTCAAACATTCAAACTCTCAGACAAACGCAACTCGAATGTAGGTCGCAGATTGATTTTTAGGTTCAATTTAAAACGCCTGTAACTTTCTCGTCCTTTGGCCAAATCATGTGTTATTTATCTGTATGCGATCATCTTCGAGTTTACGTTCCAATGAAACTAACCTGATGTCAATTGGAGCTCAAAATATTCTGAAATATCTAAAAGAGTGAACGTTATTCTGATATCTCCATCTGATATTGTCAAAATACTTGTCCAATTACTTCGAGATCTTCAAGACTCATTACAATTCAATTGAACTTATTTTGTTACGGATGTTGCCAACCTTTAATCTTCAAAAGTCATATAGTCGTTCGAATTACAGGATTGGCATACCGACTATTGTAGACTGGTATATCAGTCTTAGGATAGAGAGTTGATACAGTTTTCACTTTCACAATAAATAAAGCTCCAATTTCATTTTTGGTAAGTTCTTGCACATTTTAATATTTTTTTCAAGGAAAAAATATTGAGAGTAACTAAAACCTTCTTAATCAAACACTCTCATCATAATCATAGCTCACACACAACACATTCATATCATCTTAGTGAGCTTGTTTACTTGGGTTGGAAATTCACACTTAAATCTTTTGATCATTTGTGAGTGCCCAATGTGTGTTGTAATCTTAATTATTAAACATTTGTGGATATGAAATCCATTGTTGAGTGAGTATACTCAAAAGAGTAATTTGTGTAAAAGTTAAAGAGTGAACTTAAGTGACAAAACTCTTGGTGTTGTATAAGGTTTGAGGTGAACCTAGGAAAACTCTTGGTTAGTGAACCATGAAAAACTCTTGGTTAGCGAGTGCGTCACGGAAAACTCGGTGTAAAGTGTGGAATAACTTTGACATAGTGAAAAACTTCAAGTATGCTTTGGGGGAGTGGACGTAAGCAAAGAGTTGGTCGAACCACTATAAATCTGGTGTCATTTTCTATATCTGTAAACTCTTTTATTTATCGCAAGATTATATTTCCATATTATTTAGTAACTTTCATTTTGTAATAAATTGTGATTAAAAAAATTACACGCTTAGCTTAATTGGTAAAGCTACTAACTAAGTGGCTTAAAATTGACAAGATTTTTAATTCCGTATTATTTGGCCACTACCCTATTCGCCCCTATAATAACCCAAATTTTTAATAAGGGTATTATTGTCTTTTCCCCTAAAAGTCTTTGGTCAAAGTTTGAATTTTTGACTTTAGGAGTTGATTGATAAACTTTCATTAGTTTGCTTCAATTTTTTTTGACCCAAAATCCAAGGGTTCCTTTGATATTTACCAGCCCATTATAAAAACTTCTTTTTCTCTCTCTTTCCTAATGTTCAACTTCTTCTTCTCATTATTTTGATTTGCTTTCTTATTTCTTCTTTCTTCTTCGTGTGTGAGAGAAGGAGAGAGAGATCTGGTGAGTGGAGCTGGTTTCCGGCCATCAGAGCTTGGGTTAAGATAAAGTAGGCCATGGGGAGAATTTTGGTAGTGGTGGTGTCACCGGTGTTGGCTGTTTTCCGACGAAGGGAGAGCTTGAAGATTCCAGCAATTTTTGGACAATTCAAGGTAAACTGGAGCTCCGTTGGGTGAATGACCACCACCATTGGATTCAGGACGACGGCACGCACATTCTGGTGGCAGCAGTGCAGAATCTCCTAGTCGACATTTCTAACAAGTTGGTTAGACCCTTTCATGCGGAAATGGATCCGAACTCTAATTTTCGTGTATTTTTCGTATTATTATTAAGCATTTTATTTACCGATTTTTTATTATTTTAATTATATTGAGATTTGAGTTTGAGTTATGGATTGATATTTTCGGATGGGGATGTTGGATTGAAGTGTGGTTGGGAGGTTATTGTAGGCCTTGGATGGGCATTTGTGGTATTGGATTGTAAATGGAAAGCCTGTGTTTTAAATGGAACCATGCCGATTTTCCGTTAGATTAATACGAGAGTTTGATTCAGTGCGTTTTAAATCTCAAATTTCGAGATATCGTTTTTAGGTGATCTTTGGGTGGTCATCAGTTAGCAGGACCTGATAAGTGCACAAAAGTGTACTTTGAACATCTCTAACTCGGCTTAATTATCTTGTATTTAATCTTAATTATATTTATTTTGTGCTTTGTTATTAGGAGCAATGGAATATGAATTTTGGAGCAATTATACATATTTCGAGACCTTATGGACGCATCGGAAGCACGCGGGAAGAGCTGAAATGAAGAAAGCGTGAAACAAGAGAAGCAGACGCGGGTGTCGTGACACGCCATCAAAACCTACACACATAAGAAACCCGAGAGTTTGGCACCGCGGCGCCTATAGACCAACATCGCAGCACCCCGAATGCCCCGAAATCCTGATTTTTGACATCTTTGATACGTATTATGATTCCGAGGCCTCCCTATGTAAAGCCAACTTCGTCCAAACCGTAAGAGAGGAGAAAAAGAAGAGAGAAACAGAGGAGAAATACACACAAAGAGCCAAAAATACAAGATTGATTGAAAAGAACGAAGAACTTGAAAGACAAACATGTCGTCTCTTTGATCTATTCAGGCTATCTCTCTAATCCGCATGGAGAACTAATCTCCTAGGCAAAACTAAGGATGAACTCTTGTATTTGAATTTCTATATTTATGTTGTTGATTCTTAAAGTACTTTTTAACATTTAATACAATTGATGGTTGGTGTTTTTATTATCTTACGATTATAAATCCAGAAACTGTGTTTTGTCAACTCATATATAGATCCAGTCATGCTTCTTCTATGTGTGATTTATGAAACCAGTTGTGACTGGTAAAATTATTTTATGTGTTGCTCTTGTGCTGCAGTATTGCCTGAGGGTATATTGTCGACGTTAGATAGTTCGTAACGATGACTTTTGTGTGCTGTTAACATAGAGAAAATAATCATTGATTAACTTAGAATTGAATATGCATAGAATTGAATATCCTCCGACTGCTGGTTTAGGATGTGAAACTTTCAATTGAGTAATAACAAGAATCAATAATTGAATATAGGAGTTTGATACAAGAGGGATTCTAGATGCTTTGCCATATCTCTCTACTGATATTCTTTAAGTATTTTCCATAGTTTTTACTTTACTTTATAAAATCAATCTATCTCTTTCTGCCTTAGTTACTACTAACGTTTTGTTTGAGTAAACCAGTTCTTTATAACCATCTCTCTGAGGAATCGACACCCCACTATATTGCGATAACCGCAAGTAACTGCAAGTACTTTTTAGGCGTAATCAAAATTTAGCGCTGTTGCATGGGAGACGGTTTACAATCTAAAGGAGCAGGTTTGCTTGGTCAAACACAAAGAGGTAACTTCGTTCATTCTTTAACTTTTTGTTATTTTTATTTGTTAATTATTTATTTACTCATTTTATTTCATTTTTAGATTTAGTTAGATTTTAATTGTTAGTTTACTTTTTTTATGAATTATTTATTTTTGTTATTTTTATTTCTTGTTTTACTTGAGTTTAATTGAATGCCTAGACTTAGGGATTGGTTGGGTAGATTTTCTAGAATAGAATAGGAAGATTCAAGTTCAGATTCAGAACACATATTTGAAACTATTTTTGCCACACCATCCGCGTCTAGCACACATAATATGAGTGAATACGAGAGACCACCAATGAGGACTCTTGAATAGTACCTCCACCCAACTCGCACAGCTACACCTTTGTGCATAATGTTTCCTCTTAATGCACCACACATAGATTTTAAACCTGAGATGATACAGTATCTCCCAACTTTTCACGGTTTAGAGAGCGAAAATCCTTATGTGCACATTAGAGAGTTTGAAGAGGTAGTAGCAACCTTCAATGACCGGTTTGGAACCACTGACACAATTAGACTTAAGTTCTTCCCAATTTCCCTTAAGGATAGAGCTAAGAGCTGGTTGTATTCTTTGAGACAGCGATCAATAGGATTATGGGGCGAGATGACACATGCATTTTTCAACAAATACTTCCCACACCATAAGACTAATGCCTTGAAAAGATAAATCTCTACCTTTTCCCAGAGAGACAGTGAAACCCTTTATCAAATATGAGAGAGGTATAAGGAGATGTTAGCTAGTTGCCCTCACCATGGATATGAGAGTTGGCACTTAGTAAGTTATTGTTATGATGGTCTAACCCCTAGAGAGTGCCAATTTGTGGAGACAATGTGCAATGGTGAGTTTATAAGAAAGGACTCTGATGAGGCATTTGAGAACTAAGATGACCTAGCTGAAAAATATCATACTTGGACTAGACCTAATGCCATAGATAGCACTAACAGGACACACCCTACTCCTTCTGGTAGAGGCATACACCACTTCAGAGAAGAAGATAGTCTTAGGGCACATGTTAAGCTATTGACTAGAGAGTTATGAGCCTTAAAAGCTAGAGATTGCAAGATTATGCATGCAGTCGCCCACATGGAACCCCAGAGTGTCCTGTATATGGTGAGATGAGGGGGACATATGAGGAATAATGTAATAACTTAGCGATGTACAAGAAACCATACACACCATATTCATATACCTATAATCCTGGTTGGCGGAACCATCCCAATCTTAGTTGGAAATAGGAGTCCTATCAGCTTACTTAAGCACCACAAACTAGGAGTTACAGTGCTCCTCAGTTTCCCACACCTGTCGCCCCTAGAAATTCCTTAAAAGACAGTGTGTATGCATCTATAGAGGCCCAAAGCAAAACCAATCAAAGGTTTGAGTCGTTGATAGCTCAGGTTGTTGAGGATAATAAGGAAATTAAGAGTCAAGTCTCTAAATTGACTAATGTACTAAGTGTGCAAGAACAAGGAAAATTTACATCTCAGGCTCAACCAAATCCGCAAGGGCAACACATGGCACACGCAGAACATGAAGAAACCAATGTAAAAGGTGTTAATGCTATATTCACTAGGAGTGGTAAGGAAGTAGGGAGACAGGACACGTCCAACACCATAGATGACCCCAAAGATAATGGTATAGGTACCCCTCAGGAAAACCAAGAGACTCATTTACAAGTTAGAGTACCTTTCCCTCAGGCACTAAGGCCCACGGTGAGAGCCCCAGACCCAAATGGTGAGATCCTAGAACACTTGAAGTAAGTAAAGATTAACCTTCCGCTGTTACATGTGATAAAAATAAGTTCCTTCTTAAAGGTTTTGAATGATCTATGCACTATAAAGAGAAAGCATAATGTGAAGAAGACTGATTTCCTGATAGAGCAGGTTAGTGTAGTAATTAAACAGAGGACTCTACCAAAATATAAAGATACAGGCTGTCCCACTATCATTTGTTATATTGGCATACATGAGTTTGGTCAAGCATTATTATATTTAGGTGATAGTGTTAATCTCATGCCATATTCGATCTATGTGCAGTTAAGGCTTGGTGAGATTAAACCTACATCTGTAATTTTACAGTTAGCTGACCGATCCATTAGAACACCATGAGGAGTAGTTGAGGATGTTTTATTACAAATTGTTAAATTCTACTACCCTGTGGATTTCCTGATTTTAGACACCCAATCCGTGGTTAACACTGAATCCAAGATTCCTCTAATATTAGGTAGACCTTTTTTTTTGCTACAACTAATGCCCTTTTCAGTTGCAGGAACGGTCTGATGAAATTATCATTTGCGAATATGACTCTAGAAGTAAATATTTTTCATGTTGAAAAACAACCACATGGTGATGATGAGTGTCATTACTCATACGTGCTAGAAACAGTCCTGCCAGAAACAGCTCCTTTACAACATCAATCAAACCCTCCAGAACTGAAATTGCCCCCAAGGAACCGTAAAAAGAGGAGAAGGAAAATTCGTGCTCAATTAAATATGATACTTGGGAAGTTAAAAATGGGGTTGAATCAACTTTTTAATATATCCAGCCAAGAGTTTCAACAGTCACCAGACCCTGGGGGATCAATGAATGAAATATTGCACCATCCAGCCAGAAATCATGTCTCATGTCTTCATCAGTTCGCTACATGGAATCCACCATGAAAAAAATTAAGTGGTTACGTCTGGCTAAAGACGTTAAACTTAGCGCTAGTGGGGAGATAAACCTTACATCTGTATTTTATTTTAATTCATTTTGTTTATTTTATTTTATTTAGTTTAATTTTATTGTATGCTAATTGCTTGTTTTATTTTTATTATTTGCATACGTATTTATGCAGGTGTTCAGTGCAACTTACACAATCACACAACCCAAATCTTACCAGCAGGAACCTGATCAACTCCGCGCCTGATAGTGTTGTTCCTTAATCATTTTTCTTTACATTTATCTTACATTAAGGACAATGCAAGATTTAAGTGTAGGGGTGTATGCATGCACATGATATTACCTGTTATAAAAAAAATATTGTTATGTTTTGTTTATTTTTAGTCCTTAATAGTTAAGCATAAGTCCAATGATGATATTGTTTGCTTTAGAGTGAAATCTTAGAGACGATACGTTCTTTAATATACTTTTATCTGCCACTTTGAGTAATTGATCTAGGTTAGACTCGTAAGCACTTAACTATAGGTTTCTAGCAGTGAAAGCCTGAGTAGTTAGTAAGGTGACTAGTTAAAGAAATTGCATGTCGATGAATGACCGTTTGCTTAGATGTCTATCCTGATTTTCTAGTGTTATGATGTGTGGTATGATTAAAAATGAAAAGAAAAAGTCTCTAAAGAAAGAAATTAAACCACATATAACCGATGAGTGTGAAGCTACCCATAGGCGAGTATTAAGACCACCATGAGGAGAAATGCTATCTTAAAGGGTAGGTGTGTTGAAGAAAAAAAGAAGAAAAAAAGAAAAGAAAAAGTTGAAAAAAAAAGAAACAAAAAGAGACAAGGAAATGAAAAAGAAAATCATACCGAACTGAGCATATAGAGGTAATTACATAGCATAATTGAGATATTTAGGTTGGTTTGACCCATCGGATCCCAATTTTTAAACGAAATCATTGAGTTGGCTTACCTAGGAATCAAGCTATGAATGAACCTTTACACACACACACACTGTGAGTCTGGCTTAGATGATTTATTTAAAGACTTGGATTTGAGTTACGTTGAGTACTTTGAAAGTTCTCTGGTTTCATTCCTAGGCATTTGTTGAGGAAAATAATATTTGTAACTATTGGGACTATTTCAGTTTGTTATTTTCATTTTGTTATTTTTGCATGATTGCATGTGTTTTAAATGACGTTTGTGGGTGTCGTCGCTGTAAGCCCTCACGAGACTATAACTCGTCCATTAGGGACACCTAGGGGTTTAAAGGCTTGTTGGATACGCCAAATGCAATCGTGATCTCTACGAAAGTGGCTTAGATAATTTTATTTATTTAGTTCTTATTTTATTTTACGCTTGAATTGCTAGGGACTAGCAATAAGTTGGTTGGGGGTTGTGATAATTGCACGAAAGTGTACTTTGAACATCGCTAACTCAGCTTAATTATCTTGTATTTGATCTTAATTAGAGTTTATTTTGGGCTTTAATATTAGGAGCAATGGAATATAAAGTTTGGAGTAATTATACATATTTCGAGACCTTACGGACGCATCGGAAGCACACGGGATGAGCTGAAACGAAGAAAGCACGAAACCAGAGAAGCAGACGCGTGTCGCGACGCACCATTCTTGGTGTCACGACACGCCATCAAAACCTGCACACATAAGAAAACCTGAGAGTTTGGCACTGCGGCGCCCAAAGACCAGCGCCGCAGTGCCGAGGACGCCCCAAAACCCTGATTTTTGATGTCTTTGATGCGTATTATGATTGTAAGGCCTCCCTATATAAAGCCAACTTCATCCAAACCCTAAGAGAGGAGAAAAAGGAGAGCGAAACAAAGGAGAAACACACACAAAGAGCCAAAAACACAAGATTGATAGAGAAGAATGAAGAACTTCAAATACAAGAGTTCATCATTATCTTTATTGATTCTTAAAGTACCTTTTTAATGTTTAATACAATTGATGGTTATTGTTCTTTATTATTTACGATTATTGAATCCAGAAACTGTATTTTTTCAACTCCTATATAGATCTAGTCATGCATCTTCTATGTGTGATTTGTGAAACCAGTTGTGATTGGTAAAGTTGTTTTATGTGTTGGTATTCTGTTGCAGTATTGCCTGAGGGTATATTGTTGACGTTAGATAGCTCGTAACGATGAATTTTGTATGTTGTTAACATAGAGAAAATAATCATTGATTAACTTAGAATTGAATATGCGTAGAATTGATTATCCTCCGACTGTTGGTTTGGGATGTGAAACTTTCAGTTGAGTAATAACAAGAATTAATAATTGAATATAAGAGTTTGATATAAGAGGGATTTCCGATGCTTTTCCATATCTCTCTACTGATATTCTTTTAGTATTTTCCATAGTTTTTACTTTACTTTATCAAATCAATCTATTTATTTCTGCCTTAATTACTACTAATGTTTTGTTTGAGTAAACCAGTTCTTTGTAACCATCTCTCTGAGGAATCGACACCCCAACTATACTGTGATAATCACAAGTAATCAAAAGTACTTTTTGGGCGTAATAAGGACCCGTGTGTCTCGTAGAGCATGTCAGATGCGGCCAAAAAGAGTTTTAAAGTTGTTAGATCAACAGAATAGTCTGAGCATATTAAGCATTGTTGTGAGATCAGTTTCACGCATCAAGTGTGGGAATGAGGTAGGGATTCGGTACTCATCTTAATTATGGTTTTAAATTATATATATTTATATCATTATTTTATGCCTATGAAAATAATGTGAAATGTATCTTAATTTTAGCAATGTTTTACGAAAATGTAAAATGACGCGTTGCGCGGCATGATACGACCATTATGAGTTTTATTATTTTGTTCTTATAAATATCTGCATGGTAGTGTGAATGTAAAATGGATCATACTTAAATCGGTAAAAATATTAAAATTGGTATATGTGGAGCCTCGTTGTGGCACACATCTTGGTTACCATATTTCCCCGTTGTGGCATTTGCTTCTCAGTCCATTTTAATTCTTGGGTAAGGAACCGGTGGAACCACGAACAAAGCCGTGAGGGTGTAGGGTTTGGACTTGAGATCCATCCTTATTTTGAAGCCCAAAACGGGTAATACTTTGTTAGTGGGTTCAGTTGGGTGACATGGCCTTGCATGGCATCTTGCTTTCGAGCTTATTGATGAAACGTTTGAGACGCTCTCATCTTTTTGACCTTCGTATATAATGTTGTACTTAGATCTTTTTGTATATTTTGAATTTTTGGACAAAATTCTTTTAAGGAGAGAAGGATGCAATAACCCAAATTTTTAATAAGGGTATTATTATCTTTTCCCCTAAAAGTTTTTGGTCAAAGTTTGAATTTTTGACTTTAAAAGTTGATTAATAAACTTTCATTAGTTTGCTTCAATTTTTTATTTGACCCAAAATCCAGGGTTCATATGATATTTACCAGCCCATTATAAAAACTTCTTTTTCTCTCTCTCACAACGTTCAACTTCTTCTTCTCATTATTTTCATTTGCTTTCTTTTTTCTTATTTTTTCTTCGGGCATAAAAGAGAGAGAGAGATACGTCTAGTAGAGCTGGCTTCCGGCCATCGGAGTTGGGGGAAGATAGAGTAGGCCGTGAGGAGAATTTTGGTGGTGGTGGTTTCGCCGTTGGTTTTCGTTTTCCAACGAAGGCAAAGCTTGAAGATTCTGGTGGTTTTAGGATGATTCACGCTAAACTGGAGCTCTGTTGGGCGAGTGACCACCACCATTGGATTCAGGACGACAGTGTGCACATTCTGGTGGCAGCGGTGTGGCAGTGCGCCAGTGCGTGGGCTCCACACACCGACGCCTGTGGCGGTATGTGAAGGCCACATGTCGACTTATCTGGGCAGAATCACATAGTCGATATTTTCGACACGTTGGTTCGACCCTTTGGTGCGGTAATGGACCCGAACTCTAATTTTCATGTACTTGTCATATTTTTATTACACGTTTTATTTACAGATTTTGGATTGTTTGAATTATATTGAGATTTGAGCTTGAGTTATGGATTGCTATTTTCGGATGGTGGCGTCTGATTTGAAGCGTGGTTGGGAGGTTATTGTAGGTCGCAGATGGGCATTTGTGATATTGGATTGTAAACAGAAAGCCCGTATTTTAAACGGAACCATGTCGATTTTCCGCTAGATTTATACGAGAGTCTGATTCGATGCGTTTTACATCTCAAGTTTCGAGATGTCGCTTTTGGGTGATCTTTGGGCGGTCATCGGTCAGCAGGATCTGTGTGCCTTGTAGAGCATGTCGGGTGAGCCCGAAGAGAGTTTTGTAGCTGTTAGACCAAAAGAATAGTCCGAGCACGTTGAGCATTGTTATGAGATCAATTTCATGCATCGAACGTGGGATTGAGGTAGGGATTCGGTACTCATCATAATCGTGGTTTTAAATTATATATATGTATATCATTATTTTATGCCTATGAAAATAATGTGAATTGTATCTTAATATTAGCAAAGTTTAATGGAAATGTAAAATGACGCATTGGGCGGCACGATGCGACCATTATGAGTTTTATTATTTTTTTCTTATAAATATATGCATGGTAGTGTGAATGTAAAATGAATCATACTTAGATTGGTAAAAATATTAAAATTGGTATATGTGGAGCCCCGTTGTGGCACACATCTTGGTTATCATATTGCCCCGTTGTGGCATTTGCTTGTATGAAGCCATGTTTTAGCCCACCTTATAGACCCCAGTTGACCCTTTGCGGCAACTGTTATGCGACCCACTATGGCGCTATTTGGACGATGATGACGTATCCCTAGGTGAGAGTCCCGAACCTGCGCAAGATTTGTTTATTATTGCCCTGTTATGGCATTTGATCATGAGGAGCCCTTCGTGGTATATGATCATGTTTTTCATGTGGCCCCGTTGTGGCATATTGATTATTCACAGATCCTGTTTGGGGTGACCGGTTATGTGGCCTCATGTGGATAATTGTTTATTTACAGCTCCAGTGTTGGGAGTCTAGTCACGCAGCCCCTTCTGGCATTTCACTCACACGTTTTGTATTTAAAGGATTAATATAGTCGATGATGTATATTTTATTTATATGGATAAAATGTATAAATTATAGTTATTTATTAACTCGCATCCTCGATATTATTTTATTGGACATATATTTTTATGTATTATACTAACCATGTAGAGTTTTGGTAAAACCAATTAAGGTGAGTACATTAATCCCTACTGAGCACGTGGTTTCGCTCACCCCTCAATTTAACATTTCAGATTAGTCCTTGGAGGTTTGGAGCTTCGGAGAGCGTTGAGTGGGTTTGATTCCTTAAGAATATTCAGGTCACGTTGAGTAGTTTTCTTCGTTTCGACGGCACTAGTGCATTCTTGGAAGTAATTGGTATTTGAGATTAATAGACTGTGTAGTTCTTTAGGTGATGCATTTTATAGTTGGACCATTATTTGAATTTTAATTATTTTTTTACGACATGTTTTCACATTTTAACTGTGGGAATATTTTGGATATTTTCCATATGATTTTATATTTCCTTTTGTTTTAAAGTCCCCGGGGCATATTTGAAAAATTTTACATTTTGGTCAATTTTGACCAGGTCATGTTTTCATATTTTTGACCTTTTTCTGTTGATTTTTTGACCATTTGATTGGTATTGTTATAATTTTATTTTCCCGTTTTTGGGTCATGACAGCCCCTCGGTATATAGAGATTGTTGTTTGAGTGTTTTTAGGTAATTTCAATTGGTATTAGCGTGAGGTTTTCTCAACAAAGATTTAATCATCTCAGAATAGAACATGGCCTCTACAAACTACACAACAAATCTTGCTTAGTGATTTTCAACAAATAGACCTCCATTTTACACTGGAATCGATTACAACTATTGGACAGTGAGGATGCTGAATTACATCTCTGTCGTTGATGTGCAATCCTTCAAAGTGATCACAAGAGGTACTCTAATGCCAATGAAGA